>RJWM01000576.1:0-204387 GCA_004363535.1 Dasyprocta punctata
TAAAGGAAAGACAGCCTATTCAACAAGTGGTGCTGGAAAAGCTGGTTATCTGTTTGCAGAAGATTAAAACTGGACCCTTATCTCTCACCATTTACTAAATTAAAATCAAAATGGATCAAAGATAGAAACATTAAACCTACTGGAAGGTAAAATAGGTAAGACAAAGATACAGGTGTAGAAAAAGATTTTCTAAACAGAATCTCGACTGCATAAGAAACAACGGCAAGCATCAACAAGTGGGATTAATATCAGGCTAAAATGCCTCTATATAGCAAAAGAGTCAATCAGTACAATGAAGAGACAACCTACAGAACAGAGAAAATAACTTTCCAGCTACTCCTCAGACAGAAGACTAATATCTGCAATATATAAAGAATTCAAAAAAAATTAAAACACCTAGAATTAAAGACTTAGTCAAAAAATGGGCAAGAGAAATGGACACTTCACAGGAAGAAACAATAATGGTCAACAAGAATATGAAAAAATGCTGAACATCTCTGGCCACTAGAGAAATGCAAATTAAAACAATGCTAAGATTCCATCTGACTCCAGAAAGAATGGCAATCATGAAGAAATCAAACAATAACAAATGCTAGCAAGGCTGTGGTGAAAAAGGAACCCTTTTCTCTTCATTGTTGGTGGGAATGTAAACTAGTACAACTGTTAAGGAAATCAGTATGGAGATTTCTCAAAGAACTGAAATTAAAAATTCTATTTGACCCAAGGATCCCTCTCCTAGATATCTGCTGCAAAGAGCTTAAGTCATCATACTACAGCAATATATGCATGCCAATATTCATCACAGCACAATTCTCACAGGTAAATCCTGGAAACAGCCTGTGTATGATAAAAAAAATGTGGTATCTATATAACAGTGGAATGTTATCCTGTTATAAAGAATGACAAATCTGACATATTTCCAGGGAAACTGATGCACCTGGAAAATACAATGTTAAGTGAAATAAACCAGTTTAAACATCATATGGTGTTTCTGATTTGAATCAGGAAAAGTACACATAAAGAGAATGATAAATTATGGTTAGAAGGGGAGAAGGAGATGGATATCCTGCAATACAGAGGTAGACCAAGGGAACAAAGGCAAGAGGTAAGAAGGAGGGGGAGGGGAAATAAGTAGAATGAAGACATGTCATGCTCATTAACCTAACAATCTTAATTGATGAAAACATATGCCAAAGCATAAGCTAAGATGAATAATATCAACACGTTGGGGAAAACATTAAAAAAAACATTTCAATATGCTTTTGGAGCAATTCTTGAGATGACTTCTAAAAATGGTTTGAATCAAATCAAATTTAATCATGATAGTCTACAAAGTAAAAATACTTAGAAATCTAGAAGCACATAGAACTCAATTTCCAAAGTCTGTTAACATTTAAATTATGTAAACGAGAGAAATCTTGGAAATTAGCAAAAGTTTGAAACCATTCTACTTTCAGAGGTGAATTTATTTTTTAAATAACTTTACTACTATTCTAGTTTTAGTTAAGATTTCTGTATCTGCATTTACAAACGAACTGAATGAAGCTAAAAATTGTTTTGAAGATTTCACAAATATTCATGACATTATGATCACTAGTATATCAACATATGTGTTTTCTCTCACATTTAGCCCAATGAAAGAATGGCTTAAACTAATTTAGGAATACAGATTAATACATAAAACAATGAAATATTTATAAAGACTTTACATATTACAAAAAACGCCTTCACAGGAATAGGTATCAATAATTAATGCGAGGCAAAATTTGGTTTTCATTTACTTCATTTTTAAACTGTAATCTAAAACAATAAATAAATAAAAAATAAAAAAACAAACTAATTTTGTGTCACATTTTCTTTACACAGTATGTTTCAAAATTACTTTTTGCTATCCTCTTACAGATTTTCATTATATATGTAAGAAGTCTGAGATCCAAAATGACATTTCAAGTTTTTTAAAAAAGAACTACTATATTTAATAAAGTAGTATATTTTATAGTTACTTAAGACTTTTTCAAATACCAATTCAAAAACAATCTGGTTAGTAAGCAGCAAAACCCTGAAGCAGGTATTTGTATTTCAGCTTTTTAAACAAGATAGCCAGGGACAGTGATGGTGCAACCTGTAATCCCAGCACTCTGGTAGGTTGAGGCAGGAGGATGGCAAGTTCGCGCCTAGCCTGGGCAACTTGATGAGACCTTGTCTCAAAAAAAGAAATTTTTAATAATTTTTATAAATACAGCACTATTTTTTCATAATTTTTGCTAAACCAATAAACTACAATAATTTGATTTGAAAAACCTTCAAATATTTAGCTAGGTCTAAGTATCTAAAAATATTTTTATCATAGGTCAAACAAAAAAATAAACCAATACTGGAACCTATTTTCACACTAATCTCATTTTGTGGCGGAGCTCTCACTTGCAAAGAATTTCTCCTATGCAAGTGTAGACCAACTCAAGTAAACACAATAATGAATTACTGCTGATGAAAAACATGTATCAGAATATCAAATATCAACTGTCAAAGATATCAAATAAATGATTAATAATAGTTTCCTATGTATACTGTACTACATTTATTTTACAGAGCTTTGCAAAACAAAATTACTCCCCAGAAAAATTCTAGAAACAAACTAAGTAATACACTTTATAGGTGGAGGAAACTGTACCTCCAGGGCCATTTAAGATTTGCCTAATGTCATACGACAAAAAACAGGTATAATCATTAGATTTCAGTTTAGTCTTCCAAATATAACATATGTATCCTTCTACAAAAGTATACCACATTTAATCTAAAATTCTCCCATACTGTCGAATAAAAGAAAACATCATTTTTATGTACTTTTATGTTTATCAAAAAAAGCTGTAACTACTAATACTTGTCTACATTCTTAAGATTCTACTGTTATTGGTATCTATTATGAAGGTAAAAAAACAAAATAAAAACCACAAGATCACAAAGTAATATTGGATTCGCAAACTGGGAGGAGAGAGAACAATGGCCACAGCAGCAAACAAACCCAGTCTGGGAACCAGCAACATAAGCAGGCCACCACCAGACAGGGAACAGGCAGACCCCACCCCCTTCAGGTGCGCAGGCAGGCAAACATAAGTACCACCCCTATCACTACCCTCCACCCCCATAAGCAACCAGCTTATCCGGAGTGCAACTGGATGCCTGTGGTGCTTTGGTGTTTCACTAACATTGCAGGTCTAGGGCCAGTGGTCTGATCACAGGTTCAGGGGATATCACTAAGCAGTGTGTCATCTAGGGGGGATCTCCTTCTGAGGGTTGCAGCCACTGTTGATTCCCTATGGTCTTATTTCGAGGTCCTATGTAGTTTCCATTGTTTTGTTGGGTTGGGTTTTATTCTCTTTTGTTTTATGTTAAATTCCATGGCAGGAGAAGCTATGTCAAGGACAGCAAGATACATTATGGTAGCAATTTTGAATTTACTATTGGCTTGTTTTGAAATCCCTTATTATACTCATTGTTTTGTTTTTGTTGTTTCTATTCGATTCTGTTCAGTTTGATTTTTACTATGTCCGAAGTTATCTGCAGCTTTTTTGAACACATCAAAAGGCATTACGGTAACTACTGCTGATTTCATAACGTTTTGAAGTCCTCTATCTCTTACACTGGTTTGCTTTGGTTGGTTTTATTCTGCTTTATCCTCTTTTAAAAAAAAAAGTAATACTGAAGCTGAGTATTCTGGCACATGTGTGTAATTCCATCACTCAGAAGGCTGAGCCAGGGGAATCGCCTCGAGTTTGATGCCAGCCTGGGATACACAGTAAGTTTAAAGCCAGTCTCAATTACACGGTGAGGCCTGTCTCAATGCCCCCCTCCTGTGAAAAAAAAGAAGTAATATTGGTTGAGAATCCCTAAACCAAAAATCTGAAATCCAAAATGCTCCAAAATCTAAAATGCTTTGAGTGCTAACATGTCAAAACTGGAAAATTCTACACCATGAAATTCTGGCTCATGGACAAAATTATTAAAAACATTGGATAAAATGACCTTCAGGCCATATATGCAAGGGGCATACGAAACATAAATGAATTTCATATTAGACTTGGGTTCCATAACCCTTCAAATTTTGGATTGTTTGTATATACATTTAATGAGACATTACACACAAGCAAATATTCCAAAACCCTGATGATCAATCTTTCATACAGAGCAAAATACTTTACCCTCAGTAACACATGAACCACAGTTTTATGAGTTAACCTTATTCTAAAAATAAAAATTCCATAGTAGGATGAGCTCCTAATTGTCTGAAGTCACTCTTAAGAATCCCTGACTGAAACCTACAGCTCATGTCAATCAGCAATTCACCTTACCCAGAGGTCATGTTCAGCATAGTCAAACAGAAGCCATACTTTCCGATCAGCATGAGACAGAAACACCTTTTGAAGAGAGATAACATTTGGATGCTTAAGCTCTCGAAGTAACTGCAAAACAAGAGACATTCATTAAAAATTTGTAATAAAAATGTCAAAAATACCCTACTATTTGTAATTCAATCTTAAAATTTAATGAGCACCCACATAGATCTGAGGTATCTATACAGATGTTTCAGTAACAAATGAAGAAAAATCTGTGGGGAAAAGACATGGAAAAAATTGTGTTTTATTGTTGTTTGGTGGTTATTTTGTTCTAATATTTTTCTTGTTATATATGAAACATAAAATTACCAAGCCCTTTTTTAATTAAACAAGTCAGTGGCATTAAGTGTACTCAATGTTGTACAGCCATCGCTACTAACCATTTTAGAACCTTTTCATTACTGAAACAGAAACACTGTACTCATTAAACAATACCCTTTTCTTCTAGCCCTTCTGTCTCTAAGATTTTGCCTGTTTTATGCACTTCATATAACTGGAATCCCACAACATCTGTAACTTCGTTTTTGGCTTATATCATTTAGCATAATGTCTTCAACATTAAATAAGACTTACTCCTTTTCACAAATATGAATATATATGTCTCAACTTACAATGGGTTAACATCCCGACAAAGCCACTATAAGTTGAAAGTGCATTAAATAATTCTCCTAGCCTGCAAAATACTGTGGTTCAACTACACAATACACTGTATGAAAACAATTTTTTATATTGATCACCTGGCAGCATACGCCAACATACTACATGAAGTTAGCACAGGAAAAGAAATGAAACTAAACTCACAATACAGTTTCTACTAATGCATATGGATTTTGCATGATTGTAAAAGTAGAAAATTCTAAGTCAAGGATTGTCTATAGGTACATTTTTAAAAATTCAGTCAGTGACTCCTTGGACGATTTCAAACCTTTTGGTGAATAATGCTTTTATGAACATTAGTGCACAAAAATCTGTTGGAGGCCCTGCTTTCACTTCTTTTGATATACGTCTATGAGAGAAATTTCTGGTGTACAGATTATTCTGTGTTTAACTTTTTGAGAGACCACCAAACTGGTTTTCAAAGCCTGCGTAACACCCTCAACTGCAATGCATAATGATTTCAATTTACCCACATCCTTGTCAACACTTATTTTCCTAAATACAAAACAAAACAAAAGACACATTAACCATCCTACTGGGTATGAAGTAGTACCTCACTGTGTTTTTGATTTGCATTTCCCTATTTACTAGCAGTGTTCAGTATCTTTTTGTGAGCTTATTGTTCATTGGTACATCTCTTTGGGGAGAAATGTCCTCAATACCTTTGCCCATTTTTTAATCAAGATTTTTGATGTATTGTAGAAGTTCTTTATATCATCTCAATATTAATCTTGTTACATGACTTACAAATATTTTGTTCAATCCTAAATTGTCTATGATTTGACATCACAAAACAACAAAATTTAAAATAAATCTGTAGCTTGTAACATTTAAAAATATCAAACGCTCAACTAATTGCAATATTAAGAAATACAACACTCATCAAATCTCATATTAAATAAGCACTGTTGAACCTCCTGAGTCGGCACCATGCATGGGCTGACTGGGGGAGAGCCAGGCACCAGCCCACTCCTGTGAGTTGGCGCCATACACAGACTGCAGAGGAAAACAAGAAGTCAACAAGAAGCTAAGACCTCCTGTGAGTCAGCACCATGCATGGGCTGACAAGGAGAGAGCCAGACACCAGCCCTCTCCTGTGAGTCAGTGCCATCTGCGGACTGCAGGGGAGGAGATCAAGAAGTCAACAAGAAGCTAAGACCTCTTGTGAGCTGGCACCATTTGACCTCTTGTGAGTTGGCACTATATGTGGGCTGATTGGGCAAGAGCCAGATGCCAGCCCTCTCCTGTGAGTCGGCACCATTTGTGGACCGTGGGGGAGGAGAAAAAGAAGTCAACAAGAAGCTGAGACCTCCTGTGAGTCGGTGCCAGGCACGGACTGCAGGGGAGAACAAGAAGTCAACAAGAAGCTCAGACCTCCTGTGAGTTGGCACCATGCATGGGCTGACTGGGGGAGAGGCAGACACCAGCTCCTTCTGGCGTGTGGGCAGGGAGACAAGAAAAGCCAATGTTCCCCCTCCCCCTGTAAGTGACTGGCTGATCCAGAGAAACACAGGCTATGATGATAGCTAATGAGAAAAGAAAGTCAGTCTTAGAACTTACACTTTGAGTATCTTTTGTAAGGACACTGCTATCGAAACAAGAATCAGCATGTTGTAATGTTAACATTTGGGGCTCTGAAATGAACTTCACCAATGAAGACTATAAATGGACCAAATAAGAAGTCACATATTAATAATCAATATACAGTGATAATTATTTTATTCAGGAGCAACACTAAATTGACTACGTATGTATGTATGTATGTATATGTATATATGTTTGTGTTTGTTTTTTGAGACAGGGTCTCGCTGTGTAGCCCATGCTGTCCTCAAACTTGCAGCAATCCTCCTGCTTTTGCTCCATAGTACTGGGATAATAGGTGTGCACCACCACACCTGGCTTTGAGATTATATATTTCTGCTTTTCGTACAACATAATTTTCAGGAATACTAAAGCAGTATCTAAAATTACCCACAAACCAAGTAATAAACCAGTTAAATAATCTGACAGCCAGGATAGTCCAGCTGGCTGGAAGAGGTGATGCTAAGGCAGTTTTAATTCTGGTTCAGTGTTTTTTCTACTACCTCAAAACTGGAACATACACCTAAGCTAGAAAGCTATTTCAAATCCTTTATGTAGACTGATAAGGTATAAATTAAAAGAAAGAAATTCCAAATCTTTGGCAAAGACACCACCAATTACTAGAAACCTACATATATAATTATTCTTAGATGTCTCTTGACCTTCACCTTTTATATGAGGTTTTGCTCCTGTATTTAAAAAAGGAATCAGCAAACATTATGTTAAACTCTAAGTGCCAAGTATGGTACTAACACATAGTGCTTACACATTACTACTTCAACCATTAATCTCATGAAATATTTGTATTATCCCTATTTTACAAATGAGGACACAGTAGGTAGGAGAAGGGCTAAATAATTTCCTCAAAGTCACATTCCTAGGAAATACTTAAATGGTTCAGGGTTTAAAAGCTTTTAAAATTAATTAACTTTTAAAACACAAAGCTAGTACTTGTAACTAGTATGGTCTAATATTAATACCTCCCAAGAGCTAACACCTTGGAGTAATAGGTCCCTATAATTCAGAGACACGGATATTTTTAAAATGTACAACCAAACAGAAGAATGTTACATACCTCTGTTTTTTTGTTCATGGACTAAAATTAATGTTTTCATAAAACAAACCTACTTCTTCAAAATATTTTTTTTTAAATCCACCCCATTAGCCAGACAAGAAGTCCTGGAGGACAATGACTTTATTAGTCAGTAACTATTACTACAATATTAAGTAACAGTGTTATGAACTAAATTATTTTCTTAAAAATTCATACACTGAAGCTCTAATTCCAAGTAGCTTAGAATATAACGGTGTTTGGAGACAGGGCCTTTAAAGACATGATTGGGTCAAATACAGCCATCACAATAGTGTGATGGCTGACTGACTATGTCAATCTGTACAAAGAGAAGCACAACTAAATTGACTCACAATTCCACACTCCAGTGTGGCTCATCGCCTGGATGGCATGAAGGGGAAACAGAGGATGGATCTACTTCTGTTTCTACAGAGAAACTTCAGTTTTCACCTTCACCTTGGACCTCATCTCCTGGCATCCATTACACATTCTTTAGCTTCTAGCCCAGACCCATCAGTCTCCTGATAAGGACTCGCATGGGACACTGCAGTGAGCTCTTTGAACCGGATCCTTCGGTCTGCAGTGTGCAGAGACCCTCTGCACTCTTCCTAATCTGACTCTGTTGGTGGCCATTGTAAGTCAATCTTGTAAATTCTTATATACTTGCATACCTTGTACTACATCTTTTTCTCTAGTAAACACTGACTGATACAAATGGGCCATAATCTGATGCAACTACTGTCCTTTTTTTTTTTTGTGGCACTGGAGATTGAACTCACAACCTCGCACCTGCTAGGGCAGGCGCTTAAGGCACTGAGCCAAACTCCCAGCCCTGGTTTTTTAAGGCAGGGTCGCACTATGTAGCTCAGGCCGGGCTTGCGCTCACGTTGTAGCCCAAGCCAGCCTCGAACTCACAACGCTCCTCCTACCTCAGCCTCCCGAGTACTGGGATTAAAGGCGTGCCCCACCACGCCTGGCTAACTACTGTCCTTCTAAGAGGATATAAGGACATACAAAGAGATACTGGGGGTGTCCCTGGATGACCATCAGAAAAGCCAGCAAGTGGAAAGCCAAAGAGAGGCTTCAGAAAAAATCAATTTTGCTGGTATCTTGGTCTTAGACTTCCAGGCTCCATAATAAAAAAATAAATGTCTTTTGTTCAAGCCACTCAATCCATAGTATTTTGCTACTGCAGCCCTAACAAACCAATACAGTAGGAAACTATTAGTACTAAGCAAACTCCATATATTAGGTGATTTTTTTGTTTTTAACAGAGAAATTTGAAAAGGTAGGTACTTTGCAATTAAATATTGTTGAGGGGTGCGAGGTGAAAACAGGGAGCTAAGTCTCAGTGGAGAATCATCTCTCAGCAAATATTCATATTGAAGACCTTTCAAAAGACCAAGTTGTTGTACTTCATTTGGCAGACCAGGTACTATAGAATATGCTTTGCTAGGTTTTAGGGATAGGAAATGTTACTCCTGATGAAGTCCTCTAATAAGACACAAATGCAGGTAAACAGATAATTCTAAAACAGTTGCTGTAATTACTAACATCTACTGAACAATAATATATATACATATGAAAGGTAGCTAACATCTACTGAGAGTTTACTCTAACCTAAGAAGTATTCTAAGCTGCTCACAAAAACCCTACGAGACACTATTATTATTCCCTTGAGGAAACCTGAGACACAGAGAAATTAGGTAACTTGCTTTAGATGCACAGGCCCAGGAGTCTGGTGATGGTCTTACTCATGACAGGCCCCATGTAGCTGACACTAACAGTGGGAGGATTCCAGTTTTCCTTTCTGGAAAAAAACAGCTTTTGCATGGGATGATCCTATGCAAAGCACATACATGTAGGAGAAGCCTGGCTCTTAATATTTGAGAACTTCTTTTTCACTTTGTGCAAGATTTGATGTTAAATCTTTTGCAAACAAAAGGTTTAAAGATACTCATACCATAGTTTTTGTCAGAGAAAACACCTGTGATTCCAATTCTACTAGGGAAAAAAATCTTGTAATTTTCTGAGTACTAAGAGTACTGCTTTTACTACATTGTTCACCATAAATTTCATTCACCCCAGTCATTATGCATAATATCACACCTAACTCAAAGTACAAGTACAAAAAAAATTAACACAACCATCTGTTAATGTGTGCCAGGTACAGTGATAAGTAAGAAAATGGGTAAGAAAATGTCTAATATACTCAAAATCACACTGTTTTCTCATATTAAAATTTTACAATACAACAAAAATAAATTATAAACGTATGCCTAAAGTAAGGTGGTAGGTGAACTAAAATCACTGTACAAGTACATAAGGAAGTATTCTAAAATTTCTCCACTTTTGTTTTTATGATACTGGGGACTGATTTCAGGCCCTTATGCATTCTAAGTAAGTGTTCTACCACCTAGTTACAACCCAGCCCTCTTTAAGTTTGAGACAGGGTCTCACTAAGTTGCCAGGGCTGGTCTTGAACATACGATCTGCCTCTTTAACCATGTAAGTAGCTGAGTTTATAGGTATATGCTCAGCTTCAAAAAAATTTTTTAAAGTTATAGAATATTTTCTTCAACAAAACTAGTGCAAATTGATAAAAACTAACATGCACTATTACAAGGTAATAAAAATTGAAGTATACAAGTGAAAGCAGAAGAGAGTTATCAAAGTAGGGTTGGAGCATTACCTCTGGTTCCCAACACTACTGAAGTCTCTTGGAATACTGATGGCCTACTGATGTACAGTTTGAAAATTAACTAAGACAAAGGCAAGCCAGCTGACAGGGAATTCTGAAAATACATAAGATAAATCACTTTCAATAAAACGATGAAGATACTTAAAACTCTTTGCTTTAGAAGAAATTCTCAGAGTTCTTTCCTTCCCCCTTCTACATTTACTTTCTGAGCAATGGCTATACACCAGATCTAGGGAACACTGGTGAACAAATGCATTACAGTCTAGCAGGGATAGGGGCAAATATAAGTAAACAAAATAAAAACAAATCTTCTTTCTATCAGTCATAAGTGTTGTTAAAAAAAATAAACTGAGGGTGCCCATGAGGGACACAGAGGATTCTTCTGAGGGAAGGCAGAAGTCAGATAAAATTTACCAGACAAGATAGAAACTTTTCAATCCTTAACTTTTTGTCATATACAATTTCTCTGTGTACCACTATTCATTTATAACCAATTTATCTATAGTCACACTCTCTCTTCCCCCTTTACCCTGAACTATTTTGAAATAAATCTCAGTATCATATCATTTCACCAGTAAGTATTTCAGTATCTATAATCTTTTCTCTAACCATAATAAAAATAAATTAGTAATCACTAACAACTTATCCAGAAAAGAAACACATATTTAAATGTTAAAAAAAATTTGTATATAATTCATGGATAAAAGAAAAAAATAACGAAAATACTTTGCTTTCTAAACGATAAAAATATAGTAAAATTTGTGGGATGCAGGTAAAAGATAATTAAGAGGGAAATTTATAGTTTTAAATGCTTACAATATAAAAGAAAAGCTTAAAACAAATCAGTGACTTAAGGTTCTGCCTTATAAGTCCAAGGTAAATATAAGAAAATAAATAATAAAGAACAGAAATCAATTAAAAAACACAAATTAGAAGAATCAGCAGTGAGAAGGGAATTATAGAACCTACTGAGATGATAAAGCAGGAAGGGAATATTACGGACAACTTTGTGCCAATATATTCATTAAATTCAATGCAATGTATAAAATTTAACTTATTAAAACATAAGAGGAAATATAAAATATGAACAGTTCTGTATTTATTGAGAAAGTAAAATGGGTTGGTGGATTTTTTCAGATATTTAAGGAAGAAAAAATCCCAGTTGCACCCAAACTATCAAAAAATAGGGGATGAAAAAATACTGCTTAACTTTTACCATAATCCCAATATCAAAATCTGACAAAAACATTACAAGAACTAGAGAAAACAATCCTAGAACTCATATGGAACCAGAAGAGACCCAGAATAGCACAAGCAAAACCCTGGAATAACAAGGGCAAAGCTTCACAGTCTTGGACCTGAAATTATATCAAAGCTACAATGATAACAGCAGCATGGTTTTGCCAAAAAAGCAGATATGGGGACCAATGGAACAGAATAAAGGATGCAGAAACAACCCAAGGAATATTTAAAGATCACACTCCTGATCTTATCAGAGGTGCCAAAAGCACATGTGGGAGGAAAGATATCCTATTTAATAAGTGGTGCTGGGGAAACTGGCTATTCACATGCAGAATACTAAATCTAGACCCATTTCTCTCACCATATACTGAACTAAAATCAAAATGTACCAAAGATCTAAATATTATAATAAGCATTTAACCTGATGGAAGATAAAACAGGTAAAAGTCTTGAAGTCATAAGTATATGCATGGATTTCCTGAACAGAACCCCCATTGTCCTGGAAATGATACCAAGAATCAACAAATGAAATTATATCAAATAAAAAAGCTTTTGCACAGCAGAACCACCTCCAGAGTGAAGTGACAAGCTACAGAGTGGAAAAAAATTTTTTGTCAACTATTCCTCAGACAGAGGACTAATAGCTAGAGTATATAAAAAACTAAAATTAGACATCCCCTCAAAATAAAAGACCCAATCAAAAAATGGGCAACTAAAAAGAACAAACACTCAACTAAAATGAACAGACAAGTCTCAGGAGAACTACGAATGGCCAAAAAATACATGAAAAAATATTCATCACTACTGGCCATTAAAGAAACGAAAATTTAAACAACACTGAGATTTCATCTTAAGAAAGAATGGCTGTCATCAAGAAATCAAGATGCAGATTTCTGGTAAAACTGTGGGAGAATAAGGAACCCCTTCACATTGCTAGAGATTCCCAAATGTAACCTAGTACAACCACTATGAAAATCAGTATGGAGATTCCTCAATAAACCAAAACTAGACATTCCATTAGACACAGCCATTCCACTTCTAGGTATCTTCCCAAAAGAATTCAAGATGCTATTATAGTGATACATGCATACCCATGTTTATAATAGCAGTATAACTCCTAACAGTTAAATCTTGGAAGCAGCCTAAAGAAAATGTGATATTTAGTATTTACACACAATGAGGACTATGCTATGAAGGATAAAATTGATTCATTTATAGGAAAATGAATGTACCTTGAGATCACAATGTTAACTGAAATAAATTAGACACACAGGTTTAAATACGGCATAGTTTCTGATATATGAGAAACCCAAAGTATATAAAGAACAAAACAAAAAGAAAATAGAAAATAGGAACATAGATCTTTTTCAAATGAGGAAGTGATCAGGATATGGAGAGGGCGAAAGAGGGAAAAGGAATGAAAAAAGAATTGAGACATACTATGCACATGTAGCAAATCTCAATAAGGAATGCAATTATTATGTTCTATAAATATGTACTAATAAAACATAAAAGCAAGAAAAGAAAAACAAATCTAGCAATATATAACCAAGTGTAGATTATTTCAGGAATGCAAAACTTAGTATGCAATAGAAAATTAATCAATGCAATTTTCCAATTTAATGGAACAGAAGAACTGTAATACATATAGAAAAAAGCATGTGATAAATTTCAATACTATTTATGAAAAAATTGTCAAAAACTAGGAATAGAAGAGAACTTCTTAAACTTGATTGATGATGTCTACGAAAAACCTGTAGTTAACATTATGCTAAGTGTTAGATAGGGAACAAGTCAAAGATGCCTGCTCTCATCATTATTCAACATTATGTGAAATGTTTCGGCCACTGCTATGTAAAGAAATAAAAAGAAACAGAAAGCGTAACACTGGAAAGAAGTAAATCTATCCAACTGATAGATGATATAGTTATTTATATAGAAAAGCGCACAGAATCACCACAAATTTATCGGTGACCTTAGAAATCTCTTACGACATACAATACACAATACAGTAATCAATATAAAAATATTCTATTTCTGAGAAAAGACATGAATGAATAAACAAAAAGAAAGTAATATTTTTAAAAGAATTCAATTTTTATTAAAGGGTGAATTTAGCAAAAGGTGCATAAAACCTCTACCCTAAAGCTATGAATATAAAACATCATTGAAGAGAAATTAAAGAAATCTTATAAAATGAACAGTCTTTCCATTGGCTTGAAAATCTCAATATTGTTAAGATGTGAATTTTCTCTGGATTGATCAGAATCATCCCAAAAGGCACTTTTTAGAAACAGAAGCTGACTAGCAGATTCAAAAATTTGTATGATATCTAGGTGTAACAACACATACTTAGTAATTCCAGCACTTGGAAAACTGGGGCAGAAGAAATGAGTTTGAAACCAGCCTGAGCTACAAAAACAAGTTCAAGGCCAGGCTAAACTGCAGAGTGAGACTCTGTCTCAAAAAAAAAGAAAATTCTTATGATAATTCAAAGAATCTAACATAGCTCAAATAATCCTGACAGAATAAAGGTGTTGGAATTACAACTGATATTAGCATACTGCTAAACAAAGAGGTCAATGAAGAGCCTAAAAATAGGCCTACATTTATACGGTCCTTTAATAACTGAGTAAAGATTTCTTCACTCGGATACAGAAAATAGAAAAGAAAAACTTGCTAATTAAACATTCTTGAAATTAAAAATTTCTGCTCATTTTAGATTCAAGAACCATGATCAAATACACTGAAAGTGGACTTTCCTATTACTTTTTCTGTTTAACTGTATTTACAATTATGAACATCTGCAAGGTGTAACCAAAGTATAAAAGACACATTTCCAATTAATTTTCCTCAAAAACTCCCCTTTAATTCTCTTACCTAGCCCATCAACCTTGCCCACTATTCTGGAAGTCATCTTTCCTAAGAACATTATGGTGTTTCTTTACCCACTTTATTCACCAAATCCGGCACCATGCAAATGCTGGTTCTTCTCTAAACTGAAAATAACTACGAAAAGCAAGCATTTTGAATTGATTCAAGACACTGAAGTAGCTCAAACTGCTCAAAAAAAGGCACTCATGAAAGAGGACGTCCAGAACTGCTTCGGAAAGTGTCAAGAACAATGGAGTAAGTGTTCGAAGTGAGGGGGGAGTATTTGGAGAGTTAAATGGCAATGTATTTTTTATTGCAGTAATTCTTAAAATTTAAACATTTACCATATTTTTTATTACATTGTGCAAGTAATAAGGATGTCTGTTCCAAAACTGAATGGAGTTTTGCTTTTTAAAAGCATTTTGTGAAAAACACATGCATACAAAGGGAAAAGACATGTACTATAGATGTATAGCTCAATGAATTTTCACATACTAACCCCTTAGAACCAGACCCAGAGAAAGATCAAGACACAGAACTTTACTAACACTCGGAAAGCTCTCTGTAGCATTTCTTGTCACTCTGTGTTCCCTCCAAAGATAATCACTATCCTAACTTCAAACATCACTGACCATAATTTAATCAACTTTAATTCTTTAAAACTAATTTGCATATACAGAATAGTGGATGGTGAAGAACTGATAGTGTACAGACATCTTGTTCCAGATTCAACAGCATAAAAATGTATCAATTACAGTAATTTTAATGCATCTTTTCAACACAGTATACTTTTGGTTAAGAATGTCCTCCCTCTCACTCCATTTCTCCCTCATGGAAGTGGTTTTCACATGTTCTCCCAAACTTGAATTTTCTTTGATTCTTTACTCTAGATGTGTACTTTTCTCCTGTTCCCATACACTTGTATCATGGTGCTTGGTCCCCTGCTTGTATTGTAAGATTAAGGAACCCCTTTTCTCTCAGCATAGAGTAAATAAATACTTGAGGCCAGGGAGCCCCACTTTATTCTGTTTCTTTACTCTTCCTATTCTAATCACTGTCCCCATCAACATGGTATACAACAAAAGACTGTTGTTTCAAGGCTCACTGTCACACAATCTGTTAAATGAGCACAATTATTTATATTAATATTTCCAGGTCATAAAAGCCCCTCCTCTATAAATAGATGGAAAGGCTGAGAACAACAAAAACAAAGATTATAGTATATAATCCCAGAATATTCTGATTAAAGTCAGGAAAAACAAATTTAGACCCATATTTTATTGCAGTAAAAACTGAAATACTCTTTCAAGGAAGTAATGCTCAGTTTAAATGCATTCATAAAGATTAAGGAAGGCATTAACATGAAGAATATGTCCCTTTGGAATAAAAATGAGGTTCTATGTACCATGTGGAAAGCTGTACTTTCAAAAGAAAAAGGAATAAATTTTTACATACTCAAATGAACAGATACAATGATAAACAAATAGTATGATCTTATTTTAATCTGCTACAACTAATGATATTAATCCAATCCATTATGGTTGATACACTGTGTCAACTTGAGAAGTTTAGAAATTTAACTAAAAGACTCAGCAAGGAACCAAGATCCTTGTTTTGTAAATATCCTCAGCCTGAGCAAGAGGAGGGTACAGAGGTGGTGTGAGTGCTGCATCTGCCCTGGTGGCAGGGTCGCCTGCATACAATATAGGGGAAGAAAAGAGGCTTACTGACCTCCTTTGTTGTTCTGGCTGCTGGCTTGAAGTGTTGCCCCAGTGCCATGCCACCCTGCCTTGGGGCCAGCTGACTATGGACTAAAACCTCCACAAACAGTGAGCTAAATAAACCTTTCCTTGCTTCATTTTGGGTGTTGGGTATTTTGTCCCAGCAACGAGAGAAAAGTACTTACTAAAAAAGACACATTAATTTTATGCATGTTAATCACTTTTACTGACCCAAATGAAATAATAACTAGAACCTCAACTGTTACTAATATTTATTGGAAAATATACATACCCATATAAACATATTCATATTAACTTTACCACAAATAAATTAATTTAATCAGAACTTTTTGCTAGAAATTCTGGATGCCTTTTATTTCTCCTCAAAAAAACAAAGCCAGCCATGGCAGCACACACCTGTGACCTCAGCACTCAATAGGCCTGACCCTCTTGGTAGGAGGATTGCATGAGTTCAAGGCCAGCCTGGACTACACAATGAGCAAGACTCTGCCTCAAAAAAGTAAAAATAAAACCAAAATAACTTTCCCATAAATGCTTGACATAAAAAGTATTCATAAGCTTTCAATTAATGTGGCAAATGTAATACGAAGACCTATAGTTGACCCTTAAAATTGATAATAAAAAGAGCTTTACTTACTGCTATTTCTCTACATGCCGACATAGAGATCCCAGTTCCTTCTATTTGTTTTAAAGCATAGTCTTTATCATCTTTCCTGTAAAAATAAAGTTATTTTAATATGCAGATAAATCTATATTTATGTGCAGTTTAATCAAGCAAATATAAATTAAAAATCACATGTTTAATACATTTTCAATACACATTTCACATGTGATCACATAATGTAATGCAGGAAAATTCTTCAGATAACATGGGCTGCTTCCATTGTTTGAAGAGGGAAGCTAGCCTCAAAGGAATAAAAGATTTGTCCAAGACTCCAGTTATTTATGGAAGACAGATTCACACAGAACTCTAGACTTGTAGTAATAGGTTGCTTCTAGTCTAGTATAAGTATCTCTCTACATATACCAATTCAGATATCAGTGGGTTGAAAGAGATAAGACTGCATCACTAAAACACAAAATGGTTATAATTTTTAAAAGAAAACCATCATAATCTGAAAATGGATTACTTAGGCTAGCCTGAAGTAACATCAAGAGGTATGCACTCAACATGCATGTA
Source organism: Dasyprocta punctata (assembly GCA_004363535.1). NCBI lineage: Eukaryota > Metazoa > Chordata > Mammalia > Rodentia > Dasyproctidae > Dasyprocta > Dasyprocta punctata. Next base: position 17,444 of record RJWM01000576.1, read on the forward strand.
TTAAGCATTTACTATGCATCCAGAACTATGCTAGGTGTTGGGATATAGGAGGAGTCTGTGTCTCAGGAAACTTTGTGTGTGTCTACTGGCCTACATGAACAACTAATCTGCCTTAATACAGTATGATTAGTGCTATGACAGGGTAACTATAAACCAAAGGAGGTTACCCAGTTTCCTCTCATGGAAGACTTGAGTAAAGACTTCTAAGAAGTATCTAACTGTCACAATGGCTAGTTTTATACACTTTCCTAAGGGATGAAGGGAGGTTTGGGATTATTGGCATCACTCTTTTGAGATTTCCCATTATCTCACTAGGGGTGAGCCATCCTCTCCCACCTACTAAGACTAAGACTAAGACTGCTAAGATTAAAAACAAGGCCAAAACTATATATCATTGACCAAGGTTAATGATGTCACTCATCTACCCTTGCTACCACTGGATCAATATTACCTAAGCAACTACAATTGCAATCTTATTGGTTGATTGTAATTTTGACTCACATTGTACCTGTCTCATGATTTTCCTCTATAAAATCTCCTTTGAGAGGTGGGCCCATTGACAACCCATTCGGGACCATGCCTGTCTCTCAGGAGTTACTCCAATTCCCCATTCCTATTCGCCAATAAATTTTCCTACTCCTAACCTCTAAAGATAAAAAGAAGTATCTAACTGAGGAATGAATGATTGTTCTTAAGACTTTTTGGATGCAGACCCTTTATTATCTTGAGCATTCTCAAGAATTTTTGTTTATTATCAATACCTACACCCTATTAGAATTTAAACACAGAAACTTTTAAAAGGCAAGGATACAAAAGCCCATTTCCATATGCCATTAGAACAATGGTGTCATGTCATCTCATGAAAATAAAAAGTTAATGTCACAGCATTGTTGTGAGATATTTTTTTCAGAACCTCTGAAAGGATCTCAGGAACACCTAGGTGTTCCCAAATCACACTTTGAGAACAACTCTGAGTCAGTGAGAAAGTATATGGAGTGAGAGAAAATAAAGTATTTGAGAAAGAATGGACACAATACATAAATGGAGATTATGAGGCTGGGGATAAAACTAGGAAGCAGAATCCAAAAGTTTTTACTCCAAAAATAATAGTAAGGCATCCTTTAAAGTTTTTTTGTTTTTTCTGTAAAAGAAAGTATCAATTATATTTTACATCGATTATATTTTACATGGGAAATCGATCTTTGGCTGCTTTGTGGATGCTCAGGAAATAAAAAAGGACAGAGGCAGAAAGAATAATTAGTACAAACAGTTAGTATTGGGGCCAGGGATTTAGCTCAGCAGCACAAGTGCCTGCTTGGTAAGTGTGAGGTCATGAATTTGATCCCCAATACCAAAAAAAAAAAAAAAAAAAAAAAAGCAATTAGTATTAAAACTATTCAGTGAACAATGATGGTGTTTACTGCAGAATGGTGTTTAGTGCAGAGTAAAGAGAGTGGGAAGAAATAAGGCTGAACCAATTAGCACTTGGTGATTGATTTGGTATAAACAAGTAGGAGTCAAAGATAATGATTTGCACCTTCAGCAACAAGTGAATGACAGCATTAGTCACTAAAATAAGCAAATCAGCAGGAGAAAATGGTTTGGGAAAACAGGAAGAAAACACTTCCCTTTGGTGAAGGTTGAGTTTTAGGAACCTATGAGTTATCTAGGTGAGCATGGCTGATGAGACACTGAATGAAACACATCTAAAGCTCAAGAGACCTGAATGATGATATATGGTAGATTTACCGTAACTGGCATATACACAAATAACTGAAGCCTTACAGTAAATGTAATGAGACCAAAGAGAAAGAATGTCGAGAAAATGATTTTCAAAAAAGAGTAGTGAACAACTGTGGAGATCTGTTAAGGAAAGTACTGAGAATTATCTACTGAATTTAGCAACAATAAAACCACCAGTGGTTAGTGTACTAGACAAAAATGTTTGTGGTGATAATAGTGGTAGGGTCTAAAGTGCAGAAGGATGAAGAATGAATGGGAGATAAGTAATCTGAGACAATTCATGTAGATAATTGTTTGAAAGATAATTGTTTGAAAGAAAGAAAATAAGGCAGTAATGGGACCAATACGTAAGGTTAAAAAAAAAAAATCTGCACAGAATTTGCACTGACAGGAAAAACCCAGAGAAAAGGAGCTACTAATAGGGGAAGGCGAGTATTTAAGACAGCAAAGACCTGAAACACTGGGGTGGGGGCAAATAACAGTGAAGGTGAGAAAGAGAAACACCCCTCCTGTTGTAGTAAGAAAGACATAGAAAAACTGATGGACCACTGGAAAGAAGCTGTTTAGAGACAAAAAGTTGGGGGTGTTCCCTTTTCCACGACTTTGTGTTTTTCTGAAATTAGAGATGAGGTCTGAAACCAAAAAGAAAGGTATAAGTGATAAGTTTTGGTACAGTGCAGGTTTGATTCAGTAAGTTAATAACCTCTTATGAATCAGTTTATTTAATATTTTATTAAGTTATTATTAAAACTTACATTGCTTTTATAATATATTTTATACCAAATCCTTAGGAAAATAATCCCAATTATGACATTATTCCCTTGGGGGGAACAATCAGTTTTAAGTAGCAAAGCAGCACGGAGACTTCTTACATGAAAAAGATAAACTATATATAATGCTAAATCTGAATGATTTTTGAAAGACCCTGAAAAAGTTAAGGATATAGAAAAGTACAACTAAGTTTAAAACAGTTTCACATGTATGGATTTAAACAGATGGCTAATTACTAGTATAACCCATTGTATTGTATCTTCTATACGAGTTAACAGCTTACACTTGAGCTCTCCAAGGAGTACATGATAGGAATGTAAATATTAAATTAAACCAAAGGTTCACCCATTCAAGCTCCTTAACACCCACCACCTTTATTAATTTAAAATGGTCAAGTTGCTAAAAGACAACTTCTCAATGAGCTAAAAATATTCTATACGTCAATCAGTCCCTCTTCTCAGCCAAGCAATACTTCCTTACTTTATAAAGTTACTGAAAAATAACATGCAACAAGGATAATATCAAATACCAGAAAGCCTTTTAATTATAAAAAGGAAACCTCCTTCTAAAAATGTAAACACCACCATTATACAACAGCACTTTGTGACTTACAAAACATGCTTATTTCTTTATCCATCCACACATTTTTAGTAAAAGTGATACAGAAGATGAAAATGATATATAGGGGCCAGGAGTTTGGCTCAGTGGCTTACGCACCTGCCTGGTAGGTGCGAGGCTGTGAGTTTGATCCCCGGTACCGCCAAAAACAAACAAACAAACAAAAAAAAAAAAAAAAATATATATATATATATAAAATATATATAGTAGTCCAGTTTATCATTTGTTATACACAAATCTACAGTAAGTACCAAACTTATGAATGAGTTCCACTCAGGAGAACGTAAGTCAGGTTTGTTTATAAGTCCAACAAAGTGAGTCTCTGACACAAATATACAATGCAAAGCATTTAAAAAAACAAAACAAAACAAAAAAGGCCAAACACAAAAATACTGTAAACTATTTTTACTTTCACAGTTACCTTAAAATGGTAGTACAGGGGACTGCCCGGAGGGAACTGAGAAGACAGTTAACAACTGGAAGAATGAGAGCAGGAAGGAGATGGTGGAGCTGAAGAAACATCAGCAATAGGAGATGGAGGGCAAGATGGAATTTTGCTTGCACCTGATGCTCATGACACAGGCTTTTTGGTGGATTCAACTGTTGTCTATACTCTGGAAAAAATGGCCCAGTGATATGTGAGTAGTAGCTCTTTTTTTTCTTATCATAGACAACTCTGTAGCACAGGATGGCATTCTGAGTGGCTACTGCAACTCCTGTGTACCATTCTACACCAGGGTCCTATGCCTCAAAAACTAATAGTGGCTCTTGAAGTAAAGAAAATCCCCCACTATTTTCTGTGTTGTGAATCTTTTTGGCTCTTCAGTATGTTCTTCCCCTTTGTGTTCTTCCCCTTTTCACTGGGCCTCTAATGCCATCAGGTCCTCGTTACTCAGCTCCTTGTGTCACACAGCAAGGAGCTCAGTGAAGTCATTCCGCAGCTTCTTGCTAAGGGTCACAAAGACACCGAAGACCTCTTTGGACTCCTTACCCATCTCATGTCCATGAATTTCATGAGTGAACAGTGGACAAAGGTTTTTCCAAACCCTACAAAACCTCATGCCATGCAAATTAATGATTTTTACAGCCTTGTGGATGTTACAGTCCTTCCAAAGTTTTCACAAGGTTGTCCTGCTTCATCTATTGCTTTCTCTGTCTGTCTTAGTTACTTTTTGCTCATTGTCAAGACAAAATACTTGACACCCAAAATTAGGGAAGGAAAGGTTTATTTCTTACAGTTTCTTGGGAGTTTCAGTCCATACTTAAGTTGGTTCCAAGACAGCGTGGCGTGGCTGCCGTTCATGGCAGCCACAAGCAGCAGCGTGCTGGCAAGAGAGACAGCGGAAGCACAGAAGCTCAAGAGGAAGACCCGCCTTCCCCTACACTGTATCTTAGCTCCACCCCTGGGCGTGTGCAACACTCACATTGCCAATCCCAGCACCAGACAACAAACTGAACACAAGCACTAGACTCAGCCCCGTCAAAAGTATGAGGACTTGGGGGTACATAGCATATCACCCAATACACTGCCTAATGAAAAGTCTGAGGTAAATAATATTTCTTGAAGTCACAGTAACTTCCTAGTCCATACACTGGATGAGCGATGTTTTACTTTTCTCATTGCTGAAACAAAACAACCAATACGCAAAGTCAAAGGAAGAAAGGTTTACTGTAGCTCAGAGTTCACAGTTTGCTGGCTCCAAGGCTGGATGGCAGGCAGAGGGACATGGCAAAGGAGAAAGAGTCCATGGTGAGCAGAAGACAAGCAAAGTAACAAAGACGCGCAGCAAGCAATAAACAGCAGAGACAACAGCAGCCCTCTTTCTGTCCCTTATACTCTATCTACCCGGCCTTAGGGCAGGTAGCATTCACATCCAGTGTGGGGAGCCATCCTCAGAGATGTACTCTTGCCGTGAGGCCTGCATGTAGGAGCTGAGGCCTGAGCTAGATTGCCCCGCCCGTCGAGTGAGCCAAGGTGGCGCTCGTTTCCCGTTACAACCCCGCATTAGATGATGTCTGCCTGGTGACTAATGACACCAACCAATGATAATGTACCCCCCGAGACGATCTGATTGGAGGATGAGACGGTATTTATGTGGGTTCCCGCCCTGCGCGGCGGGAGAAGCACGGAAGGAGCCGTCATGGACGGACGCGTGTGAGGCTTCTCGGGCGTACCTCACCGGGGACGATTAAAGCTTGCCTACTGCTACACGGAGTCGTGTGTTTTCCTGCCGGCCGGGACAAGCGCGCGACAATCCAGGTTGGGCCTCTTCATTATTCACACCCAAAACTATGCCAAACCAATCAGTGGACTAATTTAGTAATCACACAATCTCAGCATCACATGCTCTAAATCCTGTCACCTCTGAAAAGCTCCACCTAGGACTACTTAAGGCTTTGGGGGGAAATCTAGACATAAGCCATAACAAGTTCCATACACTACTTTGACATTGGGATGAGTCATTTGTGAATTGGGGGTGACCTGGTGCACTGCAAAGCAACAGAAGAACATTCAATGGAGCATCTTTCTCCAAACAATGTTTCTATCTCTGGGATGAAGTGGTAAAAAAAAGTCAAATGGCATGGGTAACCCAACTTTGGAATTACTCTTCCACACAACAAGGAGAGGACCCTTGGCTATGTTTTTGAGGGCTCTTGAGTTCTCTAAATGGTAAACTAAGAGAGGACTTGGTTTCACATTGCTGAAAGTACTGGCACCAAATAACAGACTAAGTCTGTCCTTTGTTGCTTTGAAACCTGTCATCAACTTTTCCTTTTACTGACGCAACTTTTTGGCATTCACTTCTAGTACAGTCCTGTGTCATCGACGCTAAAAACCTGTTGTGGTAAATAAGCACCTTGATCAGCAACTTCTCTAAGCTCTGCAGGAAATTTTTGGGTAGCTATGGTATCTATGCTTGCAGTCTCAGGCTGGCTGCAGCCTTAAATCTGTTACAGTATCCATGGTCAGCAGCCAAAGATGCACCCTGTTCACATTTTCTTTCTTTAGGTCTTTAAACAGGCTTTTACCTCCCCCCGCAACCTTTTTTTTTTTTTTTTTTTTTTTTGTACCAGGGATCGAACTCACGACCTCATGCTTACCAAGCAAGCACCTGAACTGCTAAGCTAAATCCCTGGCCCTAGTTTTTTCTTAAATAAGCATTAAACTGAGTGGGACTCGATGCTAATGTTGAAACCACACACAGAAGTCTCTCCATCTCTTCTATCACTTTACCATGCTTTTTGGATATTATTTTGACTTCACTGGCACAGCAGATTTCACACGTTCTATGTTCTTGTCCTTGCTCTTTAGAAATGTGCATGGCTGACTGACTCATGTTGTAAGAACGAGTGATGTCTACCAACCACCTTTTCACCTTGGTCCAATCTTAATTATTTTCACTTTTGTGCACGATTACTGCTTTACACTTCTTTGCAGTCCCGTCCACATCAACACGGCTTTTCCTCTTGCTTCTGGACATCCTGGGCTCTGACTGAGCACTGTACCACTGTACACTGTCACACCACACAGTAAGCGCACAGCAGCACAACTGTTTAGCAGACACACTAGCTTCTGCCACGGTTTGTTCCCCTCTATGACTTATTGTACTATAAAAACTTACACACAGACTGTACATGGGACTAGTCACAGCCATGAGAAATGTGAATGAATGCAAAGATGTGATATTAAATCCTAACTACATAAACTTAACTGTGATACATATTGCACTACTGCAATAATCGTATAGCCACTTCTTATTGCTCTTTTAGGGAGTCAAAAGTTATACTCAGATTTCCAATTGATACAGTGTAAGATCCCAAGCCCCACATTGTTCCAATGTCAACTATATACCCATCCAGTGAAATGATAGAAAGCTCCAGAAAGTTTAACCTAAACTCTTAATAATTTACAGAGGTTTGTCAAGAAGAGAGAAAGGCATTAATGAGAGAAATAAGTAGCTTTACAAGATATCCCAGTGGATAAAGTGGACCAGCACAGATGTTAATAGCTACAAAAGCACGGAAATGGAATGCTCAAAGAAGGTCACAAAGAAATGGCAACTGGGACCAGGCCTGACAAAAAAGGAGATATCAGGAATAAAAGGGCTAAGTTGGGAAGAGGTCTTCTTTGTCTCTTGTCTCCAGAGAGGAGTACGAACTGCATAAACGTCATACAAACAGATGAATATAAGAAGATAATACTACCTGTTACAGTTTGAACCTTAAATATGCCCCAAAGACACATGTTATAAACTTGTTCCTTAGCCTTTGGTACTACTGGAAGGTGACTGAACCTTTTAAGAGGCAGAGCCTTGTGGGAGGCCCTCCAGTTACTGGCGATGCGCCCTTAGAAGGGATTGTGGAACCCTGGTCCCCTTCCTGTTCCTGTCACACATTCCAACTATATGGTGAATGGACTGTTCCACCAAGTGCTTCCATCATTAAATGGCCCTCACAAGCCCAAAGCAACTAAGCCAACAGATTATGAACTGAAACTTTCCAAACTATGAGCCCAAATAAATCCTTTCTCTTTGTAAGTTTAAAATTATCTCAGTATTTGTTACAGTAAAGGAAGCTAACATGTTACATTTTTTAAAAACATAAAGTTGACCCCCTCCAAAAAAATCTCAATTAAAAAAAAATAAAGTTGAAGGGAAATGTGCTATGTGTGAAGACTAAAGTCTTTTTTCCTTTGAAACATGGAAGAAGTAAAATGAAAATACTAAGTTTTAAAACTGGGTAGTATTTCTGTAAAAGATAGTATTGAACACACTTACAAAGCTTCACTATCTCCTAAACTTTACTGAAATTATGGTAAAGAGAATTAAAAAAAAAAACTCAAGGATGAAAAAAGGGAGACAAGAAAAATATAAATTGGTATGATGGTTGACCTTGATTTCCAACTTGACTGGGTTGGGAAATGAGTAAAGAACACTTCTAGATGTGTCTACAAGACAGTTTCCAGAGATGAGTGGTATGTGGGGCAAAAGAATCAGGAGAAAGATCTGCCCTGAATGTGGGCAGCACTGTTCAACAGGCTGGGGGCCCACATGGAACAAAAGTGGGAAGAGGAAGAAGTACCCCAGCAAAAGTTATCCTTCTAACCTGCTCCTAACTGCCATGAGGTGAATAGCTTTTGCTCCACTTAATCCTTTGCCATATTTCTGCCTTACAACGGACCCAGAAATGATGGAGTCAAATGACCCTGGACAGAAACCACCAAAACTATGACCCCAAATAAAGTTTTTCTTCTTTAAATTGTTTTTCTAAAGCATTTTTTAATAGTGATGGAAAGCTGAGTAATATAAATAGAAAATGGACCAACAACTGATTGAGAGGATTTAGGAAAACAGAATCGGAGCTGAGAGTGATAAAAGCTAAGAACCAACTAGATTTATACAGCAAAATCCTCCAAAGCAGAGAATTGAGAATGTAAGTTTGGAAATAGATTTGGCTGGATGAAAGATAAAACGGATGAGATGTCTCATGAAACAGACCAGAAAAACAAAGTGAGAAAAATGTGAATGTAAAATATAGAAATGTGAAGAGCAATCTATGAGACCCAATACACAAATAATTAGGAGCTCCAGAAAAGAGAAAACAAAAAATAAAGGAAGGAAACTTATAAAATAATTGAAGGAAACCTCTCACACTGAAGGACATAATTTGCAAAACTGAAAGGGTCCACTAAGTTCCTTTCATAAATGGATGAAAATAGATACACCCAAGACAGATACTTAGGTGTTTCAGAAAAGGAGAGACAAACAGAACATTTTACAAATTTCCATAGGGAAAGGCAGTAAGTCATTTACAAAGGATCAAGAATCCAGAGATCTTTGGTCTTTTAAACATCAGTTTTATAAGCCAGAAGTACCAGACTAGTTGTACATTGTATAAAACTATTAAATATTGATTATACTGTCAACAGATGTGATTTGGCACTTTAAGTTCCATGTAGGAGTAAGTGTGGAGAATTACACTGTCAGCTGCAATGATTTGAAAACATTCTGCAATAGACAGCATCAAGGACCCTGAGCCAGAATGCAAATCAATGCACTGCTCTCTTCAGGCAAAAAGTCATGCTATAAAAATGCAAAACAGCCAAACTAGTCACTATGTAGTTGCACATTAAAATTTGTGCATTACATAAAGACTAATTGTTAAATTTAAGATTTATTTTTTATTTTAAACAAAAGGAAAACAAGAAATCAAAACATAACAATTTCACCCCAACCAACAGCAACAAAACAGCAACAATCATCAGCATATTGGATATTCCCGAAAATTATTTAAGACAAAAAATACAGACATGAAACATTATCTAATTGTTAACACAACTGTTTTCAGATGAACATTCCACATTAAAAATAAAATCTGGGGCCAGGCATGGTGGCACACGTCTTTAATCTCAGCACTCGGGAGGCTGAGGTAGGAGGAGCATTGTGAGTTTGAGCCCAACGTGGGCTACAACCTGAGCACAAGACCGGCCTGAGCTACACAGTGTGAGCCTGCCTCAAAAACCTAGGGCCAGGAGTTTGGCTCAGTGGCTTAAGAGCCTGTCTGGCAGGTGCAAGGTTGTGAGTTGGATCCCCTGGTGCCACAAAAAAAAAAAAAAAAAGAAAGGAAAAAAATCTGAAGGTGACCCCGAAAAAATTACATTTTACTCAAAATTCTTTTTCCCTGTCTCAACTAATTTTTTATATACATAGATTTTGTTTCAGATGACATGATACTCTACTCACAGTGTATCTGGTAATATGCTATGTACCCCCAAGTCCTCATATAATTTTGATGGGGCTGAGTTATTGGTTTGTTATTGGTTTGTTGTCTGGCAATGTGAGTGCTGTGCCTGCCCAGGGGTGGAGCCGACATACAATATAAGGGAAGGCAGGTCTTCCTCTTGTTCGCTTCCTCTTCCACCTCTCTCTCTCGCTGGCCCGCGCGCCTTGCTGCTTGCAGCTGCCATGTAAGGCAGCCCTGCCCCGCCATGCTGAGTTGGAGCCAACTAATGGACTGAAACTCCCAAGAAACTGTAAGAATAAACCTTTCCTTCCCTAACTTTGGGTGTCAGGTATTTTGTCTCGGCAACGAGGGAAAAGTAACGAAGACACACAGGATCCCTAAATTTAAGATTTAATGGTCTTAATTATGTCACTGTAAATAGCTGTCATCACATGCTGAGGTATGATGGTTATTAAGGGGCAAAGGTCTGTGAGAATGCTGAAACTAGGAAATAAATCTTAGCAACTACGCAAGACAATAAATTAGCCCCAATGTTTTGGAGATATGAACTGAACAGTTTAACCTGCTTTGGTGTGGTACTTTTAATGAACTCAGTACTCTCACCTGAAGAATGCACAAATTCAAACAAGACAATTCTCACTACATATCCTCAATCGTATTTCAAATCATTTTTAATAAAAGTTCTTTATTTCAAACAATTAAAGGTCTGAAGCACCACTGTTCTTATTGCTACATTTTCAGATATTCCCCAGAATGGTTTCTTGTTTCCTGCCTTTGGATATCATGCTGTAGGATATCATGTAGAACTTCTCTTGATTTTGTCTTTTGTGAACTTAGGTTCCAATTCAGACTAATAAAACTGGTTAAGATGTATTTTGCACCTAAACTATCTGAATTTCCTGAATGGGTAACAGCTAACACAAAGATTTTCTCCTTCCCTTTAAAAAAAAGGAAATCTAATGGAAATAATTAATTTGGTCAACATTCTCCAAATGTTACTCAATTCAAAACTTATTATGAAAACTGATTTGTCTGTCAAATCAAAAGAGAAGTTCAGGCTCTATAAATTACTGGAATGCAAATAAAATACACTACTAGATACATATTCAATAATTGTATACTTTTAAGTTGAGAAAGGCAGACTACTTAGTGATCAAATAAAAATCTGATACAATTAATATTTCAAATTAATTTTTGATTTATGTTTCAATAACTCCCTGGATAATTAATGACTGATATTTTTTATGAATCAATTGTGTATTACAGGTCAATAAATGTTCCATTCTTTTCAATTCTAGTAATTGTGGTTAACATTTTAATTTTAAAGACTTGCATCAGTCACTAGCAAAAAGAATTATCTCCTCTTACTAGATGCTTACTAAGGTCTACATGCTCTGAGGGTTAAGTGACTGGCAATTCTGAAGCATCACTGGAAAAAGAATGCACTTGAATACTTTCATGGAAATGACCTGCCAAATTCTGTTGTGAACTAATACAATAGTAGCACTCCATAGCTAGTAACTACAGTGACACGACACACTCTTAAAATACTGAGCACACACTTAAAACACATACTTAAAATACTGAACAGGGCAGTGAACAAATCCAAAGTAAGAGACCTCACTCAAGAGGGGATTCTCAAGAATCTTTCGGAAGATGATGATCTTAAGAGAAAGGTAATGTCTCCATCCAAGACCTTTGGGTCAAGAAGCATGAAAGAGACAGCTTCTACCTAGGACCCAGAGAACTTGACTTACATGGCCAAAACTAGTGATTATCATGTTTCAATTTGCATGCTCTTATTTTTTTTATATTCCAAGCTATTGTCTTTTCTCTCTGCTAGTTTACATTTCTGACCTATTGAGACATTTGTTACCTTTAACGATGATACCCAGAAGACTAACACTGTTCTGAGTCTGTAATATGAACCTAACACCAGGATACAATTTGCTCAAAATTTCACCAAAATATGCACTTGAACAAATGGCTGAGATTGTAGTAACTTCCTTTGGGGGGTCAATTCAACTCACTGTAGGTTTATGGGTAATTATACTCGACTACTAAGCAACTTTCTAAATAGTAAACTAAACAATTTAACAGGACAGAAAGCCTCATGATGTCACACTTAAAGAAAGTTTGTGCTGATACCAAAACCACACTTGGGGACCTTGAACTTTGTTTAGAAATAAACTACAAACTCTGTTAACAGTCTCCTAATATTTGTCAGTGTCACAGTATTCAAATGTGATCCTCAAAGTCTCAAATGTACACAGACATTTTCTGCTTCAATTAGTTAAACTTTAAAAATAAAAAGATTTATATAAAGAACAACAATACATGAAGTTTTCTGAATTCCTGATCAATGGAATTCTAACAAGGTCAAAAATCTGATTAATTTCACAGAACAATGATCTGAAATGCTGAATTTGACCAAACAGAAGGACTACAGAAGTGGCAAAAAGCACTACTGATAGTCAAATAATATCCCTAACAGATCAGTAACCAAGGCCAGTAGCAATGCCAAAAGGAAAACAAATTACTGCCCAAGGTGACACTATAACTGCAAAGAGTTCCGGCTCTACATCACATCTCCTGCCTCTAAACAGAATGCAGAAGTATGCAATGACCAAACTGATCTCACTTCAGGATAGCACCCACCAAGAGTTGCTCTACTTCCCCTAGTCTCTCCTTAGAATCAATCTAAGCCCAAACATTTGCTCTCTTCTTATTGCAATGCCTCACAATTTTGGTGTGAGATATCCCTTTGTAAAACACACTGATAAATTTTGGCAAAAAGTATTCTTAAAGCCCTTTATCAATAATTTATTGTTCTCAATAACCTTAAACTAGGTAACAAAGCAGTTCACCAAACCATAATATTTTCTTCTATTTAAATTGGGTAAAATCTGAAAAAGCTAGCCATGTTGTCTTAGGTCCCTTAAAATATTAACATGTTCTGCTTTTTTGATAATTCTGACAAATGAAAACCACAAGTTAATTTTTCTGCTAATGACACAGTCACATTCAGATTATTAGAACTACAAATTCTAGGTCAGAGGAAATTTTCTGACAATTTGGGGTGTAGTTCCTGTGTTTGGAACTGTTGTCCCTGAGACAGGGCAGTGAACAAATCCAAAAGGAACTACTTTTGAATTTCTTGGCAGCTCCAGATGCCAAGTTCCAAGTAACAAAGCTTCTTGAAAACCTAGCAGTGAATAGTTTCATCTGCCATATCTCATGAAATTCACGCCGTTTGTTAGCACTCATACTTCAAATTCATCTTTGCCTTGTTTGAAGAAACAGCTATATCGACCTTTAAAAATATTTGCATTGGAAGTTTAAATAAATTCTTGACTTTTTCACTTGTCTGTTTAGTTAATAAATTATAATACATCACAACTAGAAATAGGAAATTTTCCATAAAAACATTTATGTATCAATTTTTAAAAATCATTTTCCCAAAGTCTCAAGTTTTAAAACAAGTCTACTAAGAATAAAACTATTGTATATTCACTGTATATTTACTTCAAGAACAGGATTTTGACGCTGGTCATTTACAATCTTTTTTTTTTTAATTCAAAATAAAAAGGCAATACTAAAAATAGAAATTAATGTACATTTTTTTACAGTAGAGCTCTCCTGTTTTTTCATGCACCTGCCTAGTTTATTTCTACTTGGTCTGAAAACATATTTTTCTTTAAAAAAACCTATTACATTCAGGCATATGAATGACCCAAACATCACACAAATGTCCACATCACACTTCAAATGTTACTATCATAAGTACTTAGGAGTGATGTACTGTGACATCCTAAAAATATCTTTCCTTAATATACCTTTTAAAATACTACCTTTCTGGCAAATATAGCCACCTAATCAGTCAGTTACTTTCTAACCGTCAACAACACTCAAGAATTGAAAAAATTATTATGAACGTTCATTGTTGAAAAAAGTAAACAGGATGACACGTTCAGTCATTACATTATAACTCTACCTCACACGGAGAGGCTTTATTGCACCATTTAACACAATGTTAAATCTGAATAAATAAATACACAAAAATTTGACAAGTTTTTCTACTTAAAAAAATTTACATTCTTGTTCTTGCATTCTACATTTATTTCCAGTATCTTTTAAGACTAACATTTAACATTATTTAATGGTTCTCAATTAAACTGGCAAAAATATGGTGGATTAGAAGCTGCTATGCACTGCGACCAGGAGTACAAACTAGGGCCAACATTTTAGGGACTATTCTAATACAGTGGTATGTATATTTCTTATGTCAGCAATGCCTTTCCTGATTGTATACAGCAGAAGTTCCAAATAGCTACAAAAAGTAGCATTTATTAAAGACAGAGGCATTCTAGTTGTATATCACAATGAATAAATAAGTATGGTAGTATATGAACACAAAGAAAAGGCATGATCAAAAGAAATGAATTGGATCCATAAACAGAAAAATATCTGCACCCCAGAGTTACCTACATAAAAATATAAAACCACATTTAAAAATATATTTTCAGGGATACAAGCTTGGAAATAAAGATACTTGAGTTGAAAAGTGAGCTGAAATGACATACACTGAATAAATTTAAAAAGTAAGGTCTATTACAGGAGGAGAAGACAATGAATCAATGCTATGGACTGCACTGTGTCCCCCTTAAACTCCTATGCTGAAGTCCTAACCCCCAAAGTGATGGTACAATATTTGGTGATCGGGACTTGAGAGGTAATTAGGTCAAAATGATAATATGAAGGTGGGAACCTCAGAGGTATTAAAAGATGACCCCTTGTTTGTTGTCTCGTTCAACACCAGGTAAAAGATAACACCAGCCAGCCACCTGCAAGCCAAGAAGTAAGCCTTCAGCAGGAATTATATTGGCCAGCACAATGATCTTAGACTTCTCAGACTTGAGAACTGAGTATTAGGTACTCAGTAGCATTTTTAACACAATTCTATGTATTACCCAAAAGCAACCAATTATATGGAATTAGCACCATCCAAATGCAAAGAATTTCTTGACTTCTGGGGACAGTATTATAATGAGAGGACCATTAGTCCATTTATGTCAAAATTAAAGTGTTTTGAATTTTTGCATGAAATTTATGTTACCTAGAAAACTTCAAGGGACAAGAATTTGAAGAGAACACATTTCATTATGTTTCATTGTTATGGGCATTCCAAAAATGGATCAGTAGGCATTGAAGGGTTAATGTGGCAAATGCCAAAAATATATAAAATGCATCGTTTTCAAATGAATTACAGATGTTTAAAAGTTGTTATGGTTTAGATTTTAAAAGTCCCCTAAAAGGACTGTGTGTTCAGAAATGCGGCTTTTGCAAGGTAATTAGATGATGAGGGACCAACCTGATCAATGGATTAATCCAGTGATGTTTTGGCACCAGGGATAGGTTTCATAGAAGACAACTTTTCCACAGATGAGTGTGTGTGTGTCTGTGTGTGTGTGTAAGTGAGAGGTAGTAAATACAATACTGGGTGGGCCATGCATGGACTAAAATAAATGAGAGATCCTGACTTAAAGTCTCTCACCAGATGCAGTTACACAACCAAAGTACATCAACTCACTTGCTGCTACAATGCCTGCAATCAGGTGCAGCTTTTCACTTGCATTCACTGATAGGGTTTTCATGAGTCTGTAAACAGTTGATTTATTATGATCACTATGCAGTCAAATCTCTGGCTAAGTTAATCTGTATTTTCAGCCACTCCTAAGTGTTAGCATCTCCACTTCAGATCACTGGGCATTAAATCCTCCTAAGAAGTATGCAACCTAAATCCCTCTCATACACAGTTGACAGTAGCATTTGGGCCACTGTAAGGATCTAATGTCACCCATGCAAATGATGGGAGAATAGTTTTCTACTGCTGTGTGGACTGGTTTGTAATGGGTCCCAGACTGATACTGGTCCATAGCACAAGGTTTGTGAACCCTGGATTAATACACTGATGAGCTCGTAACTGAATACACTATAGGATGTGGAGCATGGTTAGAGTAAGCATGTTATTTCAGGCATATAACCCAGCATCATTTATATATATATATATATATATATATATATATATATATATATATAGTTTTTGTTTTTGTACCAAGAATCAAACTCAGACTTTGTGCTAGCCAGGCAGGCACTCAATTATATACCTGGCAATTTTTTTTGTGTGTGTGCAATCACATATACTTGTCCCAGCTTCTTCGTCTTTATCTCTCACCTATCTCTGTTTTGAGGCTGCCACAAGGTAAGCAGCCTTCATCAGTCATCCCCTTCCACAAGGATACTTCTGTCTTGGAGCCAGTTAGCCATGGACTGAAGTCCCTAAAACTGTGAGCCAAAATAAACTCATCTTCTTTCAAGTTATGTATGCCAGGAATTTGTCCCAAGGATGGAAAGCTGACAAGCACAACCGTGTTAAACAATAAAATTAGCAAGACCTAATCAGGCTCGAGTTTCAGAAGAATCACACAACCCAGCACAAACTGGAGGGGATTAAGACTGGAGATACTTGGACAAACTAGGAAGTTACTGTCAACAGTTAAAGATTCAGGTAACAAGTACCAACCTATGAGTTTCACTATTTTCAATACATAAACAGGGAGAAATAGGAAAGGATAAACTCACCCTGGCTGCTTAATAGTAGTCTCAAATACAGACATAGTGCTTCATGTGAGTGAAAAACTATCAAGAAACCTGTTTCGTTTGCCTGAAACTGTCTCCCTCTACCTACCACTCTACCCCTAATTACACATTAAGATGGATTAAAGCCTTATTTTATTTAGGCAAATATGTAACAGCTTACCAGAAGTGAGATGGTTTCCGGGAAGATGGCGGAACAGTAAGCAGCAGAGTCAACAGCCTCTCTGAGAGATACAATCCAGATGCTGGAACATAGCATCATGGGGAAGACAAAAAAAAAGAAAGTGGGTACCCTGGAGCCAGGAAGAATCTATAATAAGAACTGAAGCCCACAGAAAGAGCAAAAAGAAAAACTTAAATGAAGAAGAAAGTGGTAGCTAGTGACACCTTTGCCAGGAGCCGGACTCACTGTGCAAAAGGAGCTGTTGGAACTTGGGGACACATGATCAAGGTGACATGGCAGATGGCGAACCTGGAGGCCTCTGTAGAGAGGCAGCATTGGAGGGGTGCAGCAGTGGAAGGGAGCAACAGACCTGGAAGACTGCACTGGCTGGTGGTGAGTGCACAGGACTCGGTCCTCCCACGGGAGACAGCAAACGGCTGGGAACCATTTTGGAGTCTGGCCAGATAATCCTGGAACCAGAACTGCTGTCAGCTTCCTTCAGCAGCTCCTAGCTGGGCGCAGACCCATGAAAATTGCTCGGACTGAGCCCTGCCCCTCGTGCATTCTAGAGGCCATCGTGGAGGTTCCCTGAGGATAGTCAGCTCCATCTCAAGGCAGCAGCTGGCCTTGCCCCCACGCACACTCCAGGAGTGGTAGTGGAGGATCCCACTAGTGACCAGTCCAGGTCTACAAGCAGCAGCCAGCCCTGTCCCTGCATGCACTCCACTAGCCACTGGGGAGCCAACGCAGGCTGGGAAAAGCAGCAGACGGCCCTGTACCAGTGCACTCAATGGCCACTATCAGATACCCATAGCCCAGCACTGTCTCGAAGAACCAACCAAGTCTCACTTCAGAGAAATTGCAGCCAATACGGGACGTGCCTGGCACCCCGGTATCCATTTGTCCAGAAGAACCCAGAAATACGTCAAGACGAAGAAGCAAAAGGCAGTCTCTGGCCACCAACACAAGCACAGTAAGTCCAAGAGATGCAAACATGGATGAGATCGGGAGTCACATACCTGAAGTTTCTGAAGCAATGGCAATTGAAGTAAAGAAACAACTTCATGAAGCTATAAAAGAAATTAGAACAGAAATGCTAACTCAGGTAAAAGAAGAAATGAAAAACATAATAAAAGAATTGCTAAGCATCTCTAAGGAAGACATAGATAAAAAAAAAAACGGAGGAATCCTAGCACTCGGGAGGCTGACGTAAGAGGAGCATTGTGAGTTTGAGGCCAGCTTGGGCTACAAAGTGAGCACAAGGCCGACCTGAGCTACATAGTGTGACCCTGCCTCAAAAAAGTAGGGCCGTGAGTTGGCTCAGTGGCTTAAGTGCCTGTCTGGCAGGCGCGAGGTTGTGAGTTCAATCCCTGGTGCTGCAAAAAAAAAAAAAAAAAATTAAATGAGGAAAATCTTAAATGAACAATACAAAAAAGATTTAGAATACATGAAGCAGATTCAAAGAGATATCCAGGAAATTAAAAACTCCACTGAAAGCTGGTAAAACCACTTGAAAGAAATTGAAGATAGACTTTCAAACCTTGACAGGTTTGCAGCTTGTTGATTGCAAAAGGAAAATCTTTTAAAAATAACAAGGAACCTAGAAGTAACAATTCAATGGCTGCAAGACAACCCAAAGAAACATAACTTACAAATAGGTGTAAGTAAAAAAGCAGGGGTCAACACAAATGACATTAAAAGTCTATCTAGAGAAATAATATCAGAAAACTTCCTAAGCATGGGGAAAAGAAGTGACATTCAGATAAGTGAAGCATATAGAACTCCAGTTAGCCATAACCAAAATAAATCTACACCCACACATATAATAATCAAGAACCCAGAAATTCAACCCAAAAACAGAACATTAAAAGCTGTCAGAGAAAAGAAACAGATCACTTATAAAGGAAAACCCATCAGAATCACGACAGACTTCTCAACACAAACCAACAGGTCAAAAAGAACCTGCAGTGAAGTATTTCAAGTCCTGAAAGAAAACAACTTCCAACCCAGATTGATGTACCCTGCAAAACTATCTTTCAAAATTAACGTAGAAACAAGATACTTCCATGACAAAGAACAACTGAAGGAATCCATGACCACCAAATCAACCCTACAAAGAATACTGAAGGACATTCTAGGGAGAGATTAAAAAAAAAGACCACAGCTCCAGAAACAGTGGCAGAATGATACCACTGGGTGGGGCAGATACTTGGAGAGGAAAAGTAGGCAGCCAATGGCAGGAAAATAGCATGGCAGAGACAAGGCAGGGCATGTTGGCCATAACCATTAATATAGATGGCCTCAATTCACCAATAAAAAGAAACAGGATGAGTGGATCAGGAGACAGGATCCATCAACATGCTTTTACAAGAAACACAATTAGCACGAAAGCCGGTGCATAGACTGAAAGTCAAAGGAGAGAAAACAATGCTCTATGTGATAGGAAAGAAGTGGGGGCAATTTGCCCATTAGCTGCAGAGTGGACAAGAAAGACATGGCATTTTTGTCCAATGGAAAGCTACTCAGCCATAAAGAAAGATAACCTTGAGGCTCTTGTAGGTAAATGGATACAACCTGAGATTATGCTCATGGATGAGATGATTCAGTTGCATGGGTGAACATCGTGTTGTCTCCCTAGTATAAAAAACTAAAGGAGTTAGTGAGATCTAAAATACACAATACATATTGTGAAAGTGAAAGGGGAGGAACTATCTAAAAAGGGAAGACAGCAGCCATTGTTAATCTATTATCGTAATTTGAATCCTGCATTGTTTCCATTGTTCTGTTTAGTTTGGTCTTATTCTGTTTCGGTTTGTCTAACTTTATTATATTTGATGGCATGACAGCTATTTCAAAGATAATAAAATATATTATGGTAGCCATTATTGATTTCCTAGCATCTTGTTTTGAAGCCCTGTATTGCTTTCATTGTTTTGTTTTGAGTGATTTTATTCTATTTTGATTTGCTTGATTGCTTAATGTCTGATGACATAGGCAACCACTTAGAAGATAACAAGAGGCATTATGGTAACCACTGTTGTTTTACTATTTTTTGAAGTCCTGTATTGCTTCCATTGTTTTGTTTTTATTGGTTTTAGTCTGTACTAGTCTGTTTGATTTTATTATACCTGACGGTATGGGCAGTTATTTTGGAGATAACAAGAGGCGTTGTGGTAGACATTATTGATTTCCTTTTATCATTTTTTGAAGTCATGTACCATGTTCATTGTTTTGTTTTGATTGACTCTATTCTGTTTTATTTTCTTTGGTTTTATTCTCTTCAAAAAAAAATTTTTTTTTTTTTTGAAAAAAAGAAGTTGAGATAGTCATACAAAGTAGAAAAGATGCTCCAAATCTCACAGCAGATGAGCACTGAATGAGAAGGTCAGGTGCCAGTAATTTCTTGTAAGGTAAGACCATGTCAGATTAGAGAAGCTTAAGTCTTGTAGCAATATCAACTTTTTATATCTGCTAAGTTGATATCATTCTATAAACAATTACTCAACCAGACACATGCCCTAAGATATCCTAGTGGGATATTTGACCTTTCATGGTAAAATGTCTAGCTTGTCCTGGCTACTGCTATACTCCAGATAAAAAACAAAGAGTCCTGGAGGAAACTACAAGAAATGCAGATGAACAATATGCCACAGAAAGAATCAAGAATCACCCAAGAGAGGTTACTTTACTATCCCTCTGCCAGAACCAAATTGAGGCTATAAAACTGCAGGTGAGTTAGACATGAGGTTCAAGATGAGGCTCGCCCATATCACGGTAATGAAAAGGTGTATTAAGAAGCCTGTTTAACTATGAAAAGTAGAGAGATTACACAGGGCAAAGAGAAAATTCCAGCTATCTTTCATAGTGGGTTATAAGAGGTGGTCTACAAATATACCAAGTTAGATCCATCTTCCAAGGAGCACAAGATATTCAGCACAAATTACAAAACCTTCGAATGGATCCACAGACCTCTTCCACCCAATTGCTGGACACAGCCTTTTCTATGTTCAACAACTGGGATCAGGAGAAAGTAGAAAGAAAAAGAACTGACCAAAATTATGTTCATCACAACTGGCAGGGCCTTAAGCACACTCAAGCTCTCCAAAAGAAACTCAACATTAATCAAGGAAAAAGTTTTTTCCTTTAAATGCAAGGGGACCAGAAATTGGACATAGGACTGTACTATTTCACTGCCCAAGCCCTGCTCTGTTTTTGGCAGGAGATGTAACTGACCCATTGCACTACAGGACCAATTGTCCCTATTCAAGAGAGGGGTAGGCAAGTCAAAACCCTCACTGCCCAGTCAGATAAAAAGGATAGGAAGGGCCCAGGGTCAGCTACAATGTCCCTGGTAAGGATGTCACAGTTAAGTAAATTCAATTTCTTACAAATATAGGAGTAGTTTACTCAATTTTAACCTCCTCAGGTAAACCCTCCTCTAAATCTATGCCCATAATTAGGACAGAAGGGAGCCCTAGTTAGAGTTTTATTCCTGCTTCACATGTCAATCCAAAGATCAAATATTTAACCATGAGTTTGCAACAGTCCCATGGTGTCTTTCTCCCTTATCAGGAAGAGATTTATTATTAAAATTGGGAGCTGTTCTCCAATTCCAGCAAAAGATAAAGCATATTTTGCCCCTTAACAAATATACTGAAGTTCCTTGGCTTCATTAGTCAGCAAGTAGATCCTGTTGCAAGGTGCATTGTTACAACTGGGAAGGCAAATTCAGCAACACTGTGAGTTATACAAGTAAAAGATCCTGGTTCTTCTTAACCAAAAACGATATACTATCAAAGAAAAAGCTGTGAACATCTCTGGCCTCTCACAGACAGGTTGCTCAAACATGGCCTTTTGCAGCCTTTTCAATCCCCCGCAACACCCTCATTCTCCCCAGAATAAATTCTTTGGGAAAATATCAAATGATACAAACTTTCTGCCTTGCTAATGAGGTTATAGTCCCAATTCTAACTGTAGTGGCAGATCAATATACAGTCTTCTCCCAAATTCTGGGAGACACAGGTACTGGGGATTGAACTCACAATCTCACGCCTGCCAGGCAGGCGCTTAAGCCACTCAAGCTCCCGGCCCTATTTTTTTCGAGGAAGGGTCACACTATGTAGTTCAGGTTGGCCTTGCTCATGTTGCAGTCCAAATCAACCTGGAACTCACAATGCTCCACCTACCTCAGCCTCCCAAATGCTGGGATTAAAGGTATGTGCCACTACACCCGGCTGATTCTCAGTCTTGGACTGCAAAGCTTTTTTTTTTTTTTTTTTTTTTTCCCCCTCTGCTCCTCTCCATCTAGACTTCCAATTCCTGTTTGTCTTTGAATGGGAAAACTTCATCTCAAAAGAAAAACAACAATATTTACACAGTTCTCCTATAGGGTTGTAGAGCTGGCCCTTATCTTTTTGCTCAAGAACTGGAAAAGGATTTAAGAACTTAGAACTTACAACTGAGGACCCTTCTACAGTATACAGATTACATTCTAATGCACAGCTCTACTTGGGAGCTATTCAACCATAACACAGTGGTAACTCCATTCACCAACTTAATTCATCCTGCAATTCTGGTTGCAAACCAAATTGGTCATGAACCAAATCAAATTTCCCCATAAGGTTCAATGTAAATAAGGTTAATTCATTCCAACCCCTAAGAACATGGTCGTGAACCAATGTTGGTTGTTAACCAAATTAAATTTTCCCAAAGTTCAATGTATATAAAGTTAATCTATTCTGAATCATATGTATTTTTAACCACAAAAATATGAAACAAACTTCGGCACAGTACAGTAGGAAGAAAGAGAACAATAACCTTACCTGAGGCGACTTCTGGGATGGCAGACAAGTATGTGAGTGGAGAGATTACTGTTTGGAGGAAGGGCTCCCCTCCATAAAGATAACTGAGAGAGATCTCCCCTTCAGGAGTTTCCGTTCTTGTCTCTTAGCTGCAGGGTCAATTCTGACAAAAAGTCTGTCTAATGTCACTTATTTTTTCCTGTGCTACATAACCCTCTGGAAATGAGAGACTATGTTATCATTCATCAGATTAAACACTCTGTTTGCTACAGTTACATTGGGATGATCCTTCTCAAACCTACCCTGGCAGTCATTCCATTTCCCCATAATGGATTTTATCACATCACTGCTCAGCTCTTCCCTGTCTGCCTCTTCCTCAGTGGAATGCTCCTCAACAAGCACCTTCTGGTGCCCACTTTGAAGTTCAGCAAATTCTTCTGTCATCAGCTCCTCCTCAACAAGGTCCTCTACATCTGCACCATCAACATCTAGACTCATACTCTTGTCCAGGGCCATAATCTCCACTACCTATGCATCAGACCCTTCAAAGTCACGGTCAGTGACATATTTTGGTCACAATTTCCTCCAGGTTCAATTTAAGATCTAGTATAGGAGATCTTCCAAGGCTTTGTCAATGAGGTTGGATGAGGCTAATGTAGTGGAGGTGCTGAAATGTTTTTTCCAGAACTCTTCCAGAGTCAAGGATGCCTTTTCAGTGACATCGAAATACCTGGTGAACACTGCCTTTGTGTACACCTCCTTGTAGCAGATGATTTGCTGGTTCATAAGCTGCAGAAGAGGTGTTAAGTTGGGAGGGAAGAAGTGGACCTTTTGTACAATCATATTCAGCATATCTATCATCCATCAAGGCTGGAGGGTGTGCCAGGGCATTGTCCATCACCAGAAAGCACCTTTCAGGCAGCTGGCTATCAAAAAGATGTATCTTAACGGTGGGTGTGAACACTTCACGCAGCTATTCTATGAACAACTGTCTTGTGACTCAAGGTTTCGCATTCGCCCTCCACATGACAGGCACGCTGTTCACATTCTGCTCCTTGAATGCATGAGGGATCAGGAATGGTGCACCAGTAGTGGCTTAATCTTCAGATCGGCATCTGTTTTCACACACAGTAAGAGGGTCAATCTGTCCTCTGTGGGCTTGTGCCCTAGCAGTGCCTTTTCCTCCTGTGTGACATAAGTTTGGCATCTTCTTCCAGAAGGACCCTGCTTCATCACAGTTAAACACTTGTTGAGCATTGTATCCTGCCTTCAGGAATTCTGAGAATTCTTTCTTGTAGGCTTCTATAGTGGTCTTGGTGGAATTAGAACCCTCACCATATGTCTTAGTTACTTTTCTCTTGTTGTTGAGACAGAATACCTGATGCCCAAAATTAGGGAAGAGAAGGTTTAGTTCTTACAGTTCCTGGGGGTTTCAGTCCATACTCAGTGGCAAGACAGGGTGGTGAGGCTGAGGGCCAGCCATTCATGGCGGCCACAAACAGCAAGGTGCAAACCGACAAGAGAGAAGACACACCTTCTTCCCACCCTTACACTGCATGTTGGCTCCACCCCTGAGTGGGTGCTACACTCACACCACCAATCCCAGCACCCGATAACAAACTATTCACAAACACTAGACTCAGCCATGTCCATGATTACATGAGACTTGGCAGGGCCACAGGAACAAAAACCATAACACCATATCTGGTCACACTGTGGATGCCAATTCCTTTGTGGAATGTTATGGCTTGTACCTAGATGCGCCTCTCAAACCCTCATGCACTCATAGGTGGGGCATTTTTGAAGGTGGCTTGATCTAGGGTGTGCGATGCTGGGATCAAGGATGTGATACTGGGATTGATTCATGGTGTGAGGCTAGGATTAAGGCTGTCCCACCCTGGGTGTCAGTGCTACCTGCCCTACAAGTGGACAGCCTGGATAGGTTAAAAGGGACAAAAGGTTGCGTGTCACTTCTGTGCTACTTCTTTGCTTTGCTGCTTTCTGCTTGCCAAGCCACCCTGCCTTGAAGCCAGTCAATTATGGGTTGAAACCTCTACAAACTGTGAGATACAATAAACCTTTCCTCCTCTAACTTTGGGTGTTGGGTGTTTTCTCTCAGCAATGAGAAAAATAACCAAGACACAGAATTTGTCAAATTACCCTGTACTGGCTTTAAATTCATTACTTCTTTCACTTGTAGGGATTTTCCTGCAGTAAATCACCATGCAATTCCCTGGTTTTTTCAAAGAGGCCTTCACCAACACTATCCCCTGCTAGCTGTTTCTCATTCAGCCACCGTAACAAAAATTTTCCTGCCTCTTCCAGCAGTTGTACCCTCTGCTTGCTTAATATCATCTTTGCTGCATCAGTTCTTTTAATGGTACCTTTATTCTTCAAAGCAGTCAAGACTGTCAGCCTCCCCCTCTTGTACGCTGAAGTCAGATCAGTCAAACGAGTACCAAGTTCCCTTTCTACAATTTACTTCTTTAGTTCAATGGTTATTTTTTTAAACCTCCTTCTTATCATTCTTGCTCTGCACATCCTTGTCACCTTCATTATTGCTCTGCACTTTCTTTTTACCACACTTGCTCTACACTTTCCGCAGAGCCATGCTGGACTGTATACAGTGCTGTATGTGCTAAAAAGCGCACAAAAAAGCTTCATAGTAAGTGTGCAAAAGTCTATTTGCAACCACAATCTTGACTAGAGGAAGCCATGACCACATGAGTGATGGCCATGTTTGTGTTTGTGCAAGGCATATGGCTACCATTATACTTGTCACCCGATGTAGAGTTCGTGAAGGGAAGTGAAATTCTGCCAAGCACTTAGCGTGTTCATTAACTGAATTGTTCATGAACAGTAGAATTCATGAACCAAGGTATTACTATACTATCCAAACTCTATTTTCTAGCTAAAAAGGGATGTAATATCTCAAAAGAAGGGCTCAAATATCTCTTCATAGAGTTCAATACTTGAGATATATTCTTACACTTGAGGAACAATGGTCAACAGACCAAATCTAGGCTTTGATCTCAGGCTCCATACTACTAAACAACAGCCTCATTCTTCCCTGGCAATGGTCAGCTTGTGCTTAATGTGTATACTCAGTTTTGCACAGTGCAAAGCCTTGATATGAGGCTGTCAAAGGACCTAAGTTTGGGACATTAGAATGGACAAAACTGACTGACTATGGCTTTTCAAGAAATAAGGGCCGGGAGTTTGGCTCAGTGGCTTAAGCGCCTGCCTGGCAGGCACAGGGTTGTGAGTTCAATCCACGGTACTGGAGAAAAAAAAATAATAAACATGCCCTCGCTCAGACCTCAGCACTCTGAATACCTGTCTTAAGGAAGCCCTTCCTGTTCTGGGTGTCCAGACCTAAAAGTTGGGGAAAGAATCCTGCCCAGTAACTCTCTTTACAAAACAGTTAAGATGAAGTAGAGGCTGAGCGGCCACCCTCTCTGAGGGCAACTGCACCTATAACTAAGCTACAGAAGAAATGACAGTTTACTTTGAAACAGAAACCAGAAGTCCTTGCTCCCCACCAGGTCAAGGCCATACATGAGACAAAATGTCATTTGTGGTTGACATGGGACTGGCTCACCAAGTACCAGGCCACACATTTGGAGGAGATTACGATAAACACTTGTACTACTCTTAATTTTGTTTCACTGATGCTTATAGGCTCAGAGGTTAGCCACTACAATGAAAAAGTGATTTTTTTCATACCTAAGCAAGTAGACAGGACATCAACGATCTGCTCCTCCAAGATCCTGAGGAGGAATGGTTCACTGATAGAAGTAATTTTGTCCTAGAGGGACATCAAAAGGTACGTTACACAGCTGTTAGTCCACAATAGGTCACTGAGGCAAACCCTTGGCACCTTGACATGCCTCTGCTCTGAAAAAACTCATAGCTCTGACTTAGACATTAACATTTGGGAAACACAAGAGTCTAAATATCTACACAGAGTCCAAATGTGGTTTTCTGGTGCTTCATGCCATTAGTGATCAAAAAAGAAAGGAGCTTGTTAACCAACATTCACCTATAAAGGACAAGCAAAGGATTCTGTCCTGGAGGCAATGTATCTGCCCAGACAGGCTGTTATCACTTACTGCAACAGACACGAGAGGGACATACCTAAAATTTCCCTGGGAAATTAAAAAGCTGATAAAGAGACCAAAGGGGCAGCCTTAAATCCTCTCAAATCCTGAGCTTTACTGCCAGTTTCCAATGAACCAATAAAATCAGCCTACACTTTCCCACAGGAAGTCAAATTAGGCTTTAAGACGAGTTGTTGTTAAATGGGGACCAAGGTGCTAGCTGGCTGTTATGGTTTGTGTCTGGATGCCCTCCCTCAAAGCCTCATGCAGTCATGGCAGAGCGGGGGTACTCTTCAGGGGCAGCTGAATCTAGAGTTTGTAATTGATTCATGATCCAACACTGGGATTATGGGTATCAGTGCCTCACCTGCTCTAGGATGGGTACCCTACATACAACATGAGGGACAGAAGGAATCTTCTCTCTGCTCTTGCTTTTTTGCTCTTGTAGCTTTTTCTGTTTCCCACCACCATGAACTGCTAATCCTCTGCCACACTACCCTGCCTTGAAGCCCATTGATTATGGACTGAAACCTCTACAAACTGAACTAAATAAACCTTTCCTTCCTCAATTTCGGGCATCAGGTATTTTGTCTCAGTAACAAGAGAAAAGTAACTAAGACAGAATTTGGTACAGAGAAGTGGGCTTGTTGCTGTCACTGTACCTGATCATGTGACTCAAAACCCTCTGGAATCGTTGTGAGAAGAATCTAGAAAGGTTCAGAGTCGTTGCCTGACAAGAGTAGCGCTGAAACACCTGACAGGTCTGCCAAACTCACTCACTCTATACCTTCAAAACCCTGGGAAGTCCACAGCATTCCCTTTGTTGGAACCCATACAGAGGTGAGGGATACACCCTAGAGAGGAGTGGAAATTAGATGTTATTCACATGTCACCATATGAGAGGTTAAAACATGTATCATTTCTGACTGACACTTTCACAAGTTGGATGGAGGTCTTCCCTACCCGCTCAGAAAAAGCTTGGAAGTAGTCAAAGTACTCCTCAAAGAAATCACCCCTGAGTTCCTTCAGTGACAATGAGCACTCACGTACCTCTCTACTCAGGAGGTGGCAAAAGCTTTAGGAATGAAGTACTATCTCTATTCTGCCTGAGGACCTCAATCCTTCGGAGAAGTCAAAAGGTCCAATGGGACTCTGGAAAAACTGCCAGGAGACAGTTCGTCTTGGTTCCAAATATTGCCAATAGCCCTCATGAGGATTCAAAACATCCCCAAAACCAGGCTATAAGTCCATCTGAAATCCTATATGAAAGGTCTTTTTTAATCTTCAGATACAGTGATAGGCCCTGAGGCCACAATGCTTTTACCAGTATTTCAGATGGGCCAAATACACTGAGTTGTCCAACTATATAGAAACAATGTCCCGAACCACTTAAAGGTCCATCCTGAAGACCAAATACTTCTTAAGACTTAAAAAGAAGGAACCTCTGAAGACTAGTAGAGGCCAAAGTGACAAGGCCCCTTTCCAATCATTTTAGCCACCCTAACTTTTGTGAAGTTGGCAGGTGTAGACAACTGAATTCAATTCCCTAAGATCAAGCCTGTTCTACCTAACACCATGAGGTGACAAGTGATCAGAAAGACAAGATCAAACACACTTTGAGCTTGTCAATGACCTCAAGTATCTCTTCAAGAAGAAGCAGAATTCAATTACATATAAGTAAGCTTCTGATGAGCATCTATTGTGATTTTTTATATTCTTTGATATAATCCTAACTCCCTTACCTGACTTGAGTTTAGACACTCTTTCAGACCCTGATCTATTTAAAAAATTTGTTTTTGATTTGTTACTGTAGGGAGACCTATCAGACTACAGCTGGGAAGAGACAAAGACCCTTCTTAAATGACTGACCAGCTGCTCCAGCACAAATAGGCACAAATCTTAGGCTTTAGATTTGTACTTTATATATACTTGGTTTATCTTTCTGCTGTCCTGCTTACATCAACTTACCATTCGATGCCAATTTTAAGCTAAGATGGGGGTACCTCTGATATTGTTACTCTGCTTACTCCTAGGCCAAAATGCAAAACCTCTAAACCTCTACTTCCCTATCACTCAGCGGGTCATCTATCTAAATCTCAATTCCTCTATCCTCAATATACCAATTGCTGGATTTGTACCCCTGCCCCACTAGATAGGGGGCCTATAGTAACACCTGCCCATCTCCAAGGCTAGGGAGTGGCTGACACACCTTTCATATTCAGACAGGGACCATGACAGAACTGAACATTAGGACTCAGATACTCAGCTTCACAAGTCTACGCCCATCTTTTCCAATATACACCTTGACATCCCTGTTCATTCTGCATTACTACCCACTCTGATCTACTTCACTGCTTTCAAAAGGATACTTTTTATTGCTCCCTTACTATTTGCTTGGTTCCTCTGAGAAAAAAGGGACAAAGCTCCCAAGGCCTCCAATAACACCAGGGGAACCGATTCCTACCTATACAAATCCCACAATATAACTATCTTCAAGTCTCAGAAATGGAGGTTCCTTCATTGGAAGCTTTTGCCCCATTATTAAGCTTTTTTTTTTTTTTTTACTTTTGCCCAATTATTAAGGTACAAGACTGTTTATATAAATTATTTAGTTTCTTTCATTGACTTTTAAAAGGTTAATACCAGCTGCCTCCAAGCCATTCCTAGGATCAGAAGAGCTGAGCCTGTTCTGGTAGTTTTGGGCATCTTGACTGGAGCTGACCCAGGTGCCACTGGACTAGCACACAACTTTCAGACAGGAGAGCTTTGCCTCTCTTTGACCCCCCAAGTACTGCAGCTGGTATCCTGGACTCACTAACAAATTAATTCCTTGGTCATAGTAGCTCTGCAAAACCACCGGGCTCGCAACCCTGATAGCTAATCAGAAAGAAATCTGTGGAATGCTTAAAATAGACTGTTTTAGTATACGGATCTAGAATGGTCCTAAATATCTTGGAATCCATAATCCAAAAAGCCATGGCAAACTATGTTGACTGAAAACGATGGTCACTAGGTTTGTCCAGTTGAAAAACAAGTATCTGGTGCCAATCTTCATGGCTCGCCCCCTTTGCTAGCCCATGATTCTTACAGTCCCCTTTTCTGGGTTTGTGACTTCTGGCCATGGTTTCTTAACCTTTTAACTTCCTTCATGTCTTCCAGGATTTGGCAGTTATATGTCAGGCAGATGACCATCTAAGGATTTGAGGTCATTCCTCCCAGACTAGCCCTGAAGTGCCCAAGACCTCTCTCCAGTCCCTCGATCAGTTAGGACAAGAGTACTGTGATTCCCAAACAAATAGGGACCATGCCCATGCTCAGAAGAAAACAGTTTCAGAAGAATTTAGATTAACTGTTTTCAGCAACCCATAAAGAATCATAGAAGCCATGAGAAGTAGAGGCAAGAAATAGAGAAAAATTCCTGGAGAAGCGGAGCTGAGGGGCAGAGGATAAAAGAGGAAGTCCGATCTCCAAAACCACAGAAAGTATTCAGTTTTAACAACTAGACTAAACCTCATTAAGAAAGGAGGGCACATGTGCTACAAGGCCTTCTGGAGCGTCTCTGGAGGGCCAAGACAGCACTCTAACAACCACAAAGAGCACTGGCTCTAACAACTAGGCATACCCGGAAAACATATTCTATAAAATACCTTGAACACCCAAACATAACCCCAACTTAATTATAATTAATTATAATACCATTTGCATTGTGGTTTTGACTGCCCGCCCCACCCTGTGAGCTTCAGGCAGTATGGCAAAGGTTCACATAAGGACAAAAACTGCCCCCACAAACAGAAAGGAAACTTGTCCGAAACCGGAGTGAATCACTATGCGAGCTCAAATCTGTACCTGTAAAAACCACCTGGAGATTCTGCCACCTGGCTTCTTCAGGGCCATGAGCTCTTTTCACTGGTCCACTCCCACCCTGAGGACTATACTTTTGGTAATAAATCCAGGATTTCACTTCCACTTCATGCCCTGCTCATTTTTTTGTTCAAGACATACCAAGAACCTGACACAGGCATCTTTGAGTTCATTTCCTTCTATTTCAGTGAGTTTCTTGCACACTTTAAGTCTTTCATCAAATTTGGGAGACTGCAGCTATTATTTCTTCAAACATTCTCTATCCCCTTCTGGAACTCCCACAAAGCGATGTTTGTACCACAGATCCTCCTTTAGGATCTCTTCATTTTAATTCAACCTTCACTCCCTCCCTCCCTCCCTTCTTTGTTTTTTTTTTGTTTTTTTGAACTCAGGACCTTGCACTGAGTTCGAAAAAAACATAGCTGAGGTATTTCCCCGCTTCTATTGGTTTTTTGAGACAGGATCTCATTATGTAGTCCAAGCTGCCATTCGATTGTTTAGGTAGCCCAGGCTGGCCTTGAACTTGGAATCCTCCTGCCTCAGTCTCTCGAGTGAGGGGATTACAGGTGTGCAACACCACACCTGGTCTACTTCTGTTCCTCGGACTTGATAATTCTACTGTCTTATCTTCAAATTCACTGATTTTTTTTACCGGCTGTACTCTGACTTTGGATCCATCTGGTAGGTACTTTAGTTACTATACTTTTCAACTCTGGAATTCCTTTTTAGTTCCTTTTTACATTTTTCTTTCAACTGGTATTCCCATTTTGTTCATAAACCATTTTCTTTCTCACATCTTCCTTTAGTTCTTTCAGCATCCTTAATACAGCTGTTTTAAAGCCTGTCTCATATGGTTATTACCAGGGTTATATGCTGAAAAACGTACCATTAGGGAATTTCGTCATTGCATAAAAGTCATGGAGTATTCTTACACAAACCTAGATGGTATATAGCCTACTACAAATCTACGCTATACGGCATAAACGTATCATCTTGTATGTAGTCTACTGTGCACCGAAACACCACTATGTGGACCAGCACTGTAGATCGGTCATCCAGTCTTTGTCAGGGACTATTTCTGCTGACTCTTCTTCCATTGAATGAGTCATACTTTTCTGTTTCTTCGTATGCCTTATGCTTTGCTGTTGGTGGTGGTGGTGTTCAAAAAAAAAAAAGACATTTGAATCTAATAATGTGGTAACTGAAAATCACTCTCTCCGTCCAACTCTCAGGGATTGACCTTTTTGATTTTTACAAACCAGTGGCAGTAAAACTTTTAGAACTGTCAGTGATGAAACAGCTCACTGTAGCACACATGACATAGGTTCACCACCACTGTCAGAGCCTATCTCAGTGTCAAGAATAAGCCTGAGTCTTACAGTTCTATGAGTAGTTAACTTTTGAATTTTCCTTACAGAAAATGTTTATTCAAATGTCCTAGTCATGAATATCTTTTTCTTAAAAATGTAAAAAGAAATAAAGTGGAAAAAAAAGCATGCCAGACTTCTTAAATCATCTAGAATTCATTTTTTAGGAAGAAAACAGACTGCAACAATTGGGTGAGGGGCAACAACAATACTTTACCTTCTATACTTCATGGATCAAAGGCAGATATTAGAACACAGCGACCCCAGTTTTTGGTACACAGTGCCTTTTTCCCCCACTGTGGTTCCCACAAAGTTCTGTGCAAGCTGCTGTATCAGCCAATACACATTTGCCTAAATTCTAGGGGTGGGAAATGGGTAGCTCTTGTTAGAGCTAAGAAAGTGAAACTCACTGAAATTAACTACAAGCCTTTTCCTGGAATTTGACCCACCCTTTGATAGATTCCAGGATCACAAAATTTTACATAGGACAGATTCTGCCAGTACAACTGTTGTCTATGTGTATACACAGTCTCTTAGTGCTTTCTCCTACACTATCTTCCCAGAATCCTCTGAGACTGAACTCTGTATTAATTTTTTTTAAATAATGACTTCAAAACATTGTATTATCATTATTTCAATTTTATAAATGAGTATCCAAAGTAACAAGGCTAGGAAGAAGTAAACATAAACTTTAAACCCAAGCACTCTGATTACAGAAAATAATCTCAAGCACAATGCTAAACTAGCTCTCTAGAAAATATGTAATCCCTCCACCACTCTCAAGGAAATGAAACAATCAGCACTTTTACAACTTGCGGCTCTTTAAAATAGTCTTAGGCAGCTTTACCACAGGTAAAAAAGGAATAAATAAAGGAACACCTTTTATTGGGTGAATTACTGACTTATTTACTTCTCATAACAACCCTCTACAAAAGCTTCTTTATGTATCCCTATTTTACAGGTGAACAAATTATGGTCCAGGGAAGTTAAGTGACTTTCTAAAAGTCACCTGGTTAGTAACCCAGGAAGATTCCAGAACCTGAATTCTTACTATTATGAGTTATTCCTTAAGTATCCACTGGGTTTAGGCAACATAGTGAATGGTGACATTAGCAAGTGCAGTAAAGAGGAATGGTAGGAGCAAAAGGCAAATTTGGAAGAGTTGAGGAGTAATGGAAAGAAATCAGAAGCAAGATGAACAAACAACTCTTTCAAGAAATATACTTGCAAGCAAAGGTGAAAGATAGTGGAAAGGGGACTTAGTGTCCAGAAAGTTCTGTTGATGAACTTGCTATTAAGAGGTAGGGTAGCAAACTCAAATACCTACTGAGATCACACAGGTCATTTGCACAGTAAGAGTGACCAAAACTTACAGACATTTAAAATATGCCAGTTACTCTTCTAAGCACTTCTTATATGTTAACATATACAATGTTATGATCAGCTAATTAGCCCTATTTTTACAAATGAGAAAACTAACTCACAGAGAGAGGTCTGTTACTTGACAAAGGTCACATAGCTAAGTGAGGTTCAAACCTAGACAACCTGGCTTCTAAATATTCCCTGTTAGAGTGCAGAGGCAGCTTGTGTGTCTGTGAGACCCCAAAGTTAGGACTTTTCTTTGCACACCTAAGGCCATCCCAGTGGTTCTGCAGCTGTCACCATGCCAAAAAATAAATATATTGAATTACACCATAAATGCTATAGCTATCATTTGGATTACCATGAGAAAAAGAGGAAAAGGCAAAGTTGAGAGGCTCATGAACCTTCAAACAAGGCAAAAACAAAAAATAAAATAAAATATATAAAAAAATTGGCCTGAAAGCTAAGCTCTACCATAAACATCACCATACAGAGAAAGTACAAACGAAGAAGACTATCAAGATGCATGAAAAGAGAAACACCAAACAAAAGAACAATGAAAAGACTCCATGGGAGCAGTACCTACCTATTAGCTGGACAGAGAGGGACGGTGTATGGGTTTGGTCCTGTGTCCCCCCCAGAGTCTCATGTAATCTTGGCATGGACAGGGCTGAGTCTGACGTTTGTGATCAGTTTGTTGTCAGGTGCTGGGACTGGTGATGTGAGTGTTGCATACGACCAGGGATGGAGCCGACATACAGTGTAAAGGCGAGAGGAAGGCGTGTCTCTGCCTCTCTCTCTCCCTCCCTCCCCCTTCTGCTCCCACCCTCCCCCTCTCCCATCCTCTTCCCCCTTCTTCGCTCCCTCTTTCCCCCTCCCTCTCCCTCTCTCTTGTTGGTTCGCCCTGTTATTGCAGTGGACATGAATGGCGGCCCTGCCATACCACACTGCCTTAGAGCCAACTGAGTATGGACTGAGACCCTCCAAGAACTGTAAGAAATAAGCCTTTCCTTCCCTAATTTTGGGTGTCAGGTATTCTGTCTCAGCAATGAGTGAAAAGTAACTAAGACTAAGACGGATTCATGCAAAAGTACTTTCCAACGTGATTAAACAAAAATGAAAAGGTGAGAAAATAGTAAGTCCCTCTGCCCAAAGTTTGTGTCCAGGGAGAAACACAAGTATTAAGTATTATTTAGAAATGGAAAGAGAAAAAAGAAGGCATTGAAGAGGATGGTTACTACAGTCTGCTTTGAAGATGGTTTTACAAGAAAACCACCTATATATCAAAGGTTCATAGGCCAATGGGCTTACATTTCAAGAAGGCCCATGTAACACATCCTGAACTGAAAGCCAGCTTTTGCCTGCCAATACTTGGTGTGAAAAAGAATCCTTCATCACCACTATATACAACTTTGGGTGTTACTACCAAAAGTACAGTGATTGAAGTAAATGTGAGCGCATTGGGCCTTGTGACACAAGGAGGCAAGGTTATTTGGGGTAAATATGCGCAGGTACCCAACAATCCTAAGAATGATGTATGCATCAATACAGTCTTACTGGTTTGACAGACATTACATACAATACTTCTTATACTTATTGAAGACCACACACCAGTTAGGAAAACCATTACTGTGAATTCTATCGAACAACTTTCAGAACTGCAGTCATCAAGAGAACTATTTATTAAATTGTAAAAACATTAAAATGGTCCAGTTTTACAAACTGGTCTTTTATTAGGGGTCTGCTAATCTCACTTATATGTTAAGTAAGATTAAACCACTGAAAAAGTAAACATTAGTCCTTGTCATTTAAAAAAAAAATATATATATATATCCTTTATAGACAAAAGGGTCAAAGATACGCATACAATAGATGTGCCTTTGGTGAACTGAAAAGTATGCATCCTTTGAGATATAAATGTTCTGTCTGGTCTGCCCAAAACAACACATTGTCACTAGCCTCACAGAACTGAGCACTTGAAATAGACTGGGATGACCAAGGTACTGAACTTTAGATTTTATTTCATTTTAATTAATTTAAACATAAACAGATGTATGTGACTTGTAGTGATTGCATGAATCTAAAAAATGAGAATATTTTTTTAAAAGCAGGCCAGAAATATGGATTTTAATGGAAAATCTTCCAACTCTAAAACACTATTTCAAGAAAAAATTTTAAAAACCTTATCTCTTACCAAACATTCCAAATGCCAATCAAGAGAAAAATAAAGTTGACAATTTATAATGGAATTTCTAGCACTAAAATGAATTAAGATATAACCCATGAATACCTTCAAAAACAATGTTTAAGAAAAAATTTGCAGACTGATGTGTTCTGTTAAATATCATTCTGATGAAGTTTAAACACACAGTATTACATATTTTTAAGGATTTATAATTATGATATCGAAGTATAAAGTCACTCCCAGAAAACATAATACTAGCATGTTGGTTACTCTAATTCTGATTAAGGACGGTGTATTACATTTCTGCAGTTTTAAGAATACCATAAACTTGCCTTAATCTGATACAAATTTAAATTCTTCCAGATGTATCTGAGCTGAAACAGGGTGCTGTCAGGTATGGTGACGTATACCTGTGATCCCAGTACTCAAGAGGCTGAGGAAGGAGGACTGCCACAAATTTGAAGCTAGCCTGGGTTACATAGTGAGTTCAAGGCCAACCTGGAATACACAGTGACATCCTGTCCCAAAAAAACCAAAATAAATAAATGAATAAATAAATAAATAGTGCTAGCATGGCTCCATTCTTTTCTGGAGGCATTACGGGAGAATCCATTTCCCTGTCTTTCAGCTTCTAGATGTGGTCACTACACTGTACACAGATCCTCTTCTCCATACTCAGAGCAAGACACAGGGAGTCAGGTCCTCACATCACAGCACTTGCTCCAGTCTTCTCTTTGACTCTTCTACTTCCTTATTCTACAGTTAAACATCATGGTGGTTATGTTGGTCTCACCCAAAAGTCATGAGTAATCTTCCTATTTTGCAGTCACTTTAACTGCCTCTGCCCTATTCAAAGGCTTCAGGATTAGAACATGAACATCATGGGGAGGGGAGACATTATTTTCCTTACCACAGAAAGATACCTTGAGGAGCTTTAATTTTCTAATGTTTTATTCCTCAGTAGAGGTGTTGGGTTTGATTTTTATTATTGTATCTTTTTATATGCCTCAAATCACATCAGAAAGCTTTTGGTTAGATTCTCTTCTAAGAAAAATTTTCCAAATTTTCATATATAACCCTAAAATTCCAATGAGATTGCCCAGGACCAGCAAGGAGAAAAGGGAGGCCAAGTAGGGGAGAATTAAAAATTGGCTCTGCCTCAATCTGAACAGATTCTCTTTTCATCACCTTTCCTTTTCTACAAAACAATTCATTTGAAGAGGGGAAAAAAAGATTCTAATTATTTTTAATATGCTAAAAAGTAGACTATTCAAGTATAAAGAAAATTATAATAAATTTGTGTTACAAAAAGTAAATAATAAGCTTACTCAGGATTAGTAAGAGCCCTGAGAAGCTAAATGATGACTATAGTGTCATAGGGCTCAGAAGAGAAAACTAAAGATAAAGGGAGTACTACTAAAGGCACTGAGGGAGCAGGAAACAGTGCTAGGAAATGGCCACGCACTTTTGGCTGAGACGTAAAAAGTAGTACTCTGGAAATAATAGGACCAAGTATACTAACGCTCATGAGGATTGCAGCTCAGCTTCAAATATCAAGGCCTGATAACAGGTTAATCATGGGCTCTTTCAGATTCCAAACAAAAGTAGTCCCTGTTAGAAGATATACCACCTCTAAGTAGCAAATTATTTCTCAAGAAAAAATTTAAACTCAGTGTCTACAATATAAAATAACCAGGCATGTAAGGAGATAAGACAGCTAATAGCAACTACAAATAGACTCACTCACACCACCTTCAGATAGGCTGTGCAAGCCTTTATGCACACAATGTTCAAGGTGACAGAAGACAATTACAATGAAGTCAATCACAGATTTTTGAGGATAATTCTCAAAGTGAAAACTGCAACAAATACTTTTTTTTTTTTTTTTTTTTTTTTTTTTTTGCGGCACTGGGGATTGAACTCACAACCTCACACCTACCAGGGCAGGCACTTAAGCCACTGAGCCAAACTCCCAGCCCTGGTTTTTTGAGGCAGGGTCGCACTGTGTAGCTCAGGCCAGTCTTGCGCTCGCGTTGTAGCCCAAGCCAGCCTCGAACTCACAACGCTCCGCCTACCTCAGCCTCCCGAGTGCTGGGATTAAAGGCGTGCGCCACCACGCCCGGCTTGCAACAAATACTTAATAACACAATTCATGAGCTTAAAAGCAGAAGTAGTACAATATATTATTGACAGGGTGATTAATGAATTAAAAGAAACTAGAGGAACATAAAGTAAGAACAAAGGGACAAAATGATAAAATCATGGAGAGGGCAAGAGAGACAATAGTAAGGATGAGAAGGGTTAAGATAACTGCATTCTACAGAGATGATCAACAAGAATGAGAGAAGAAAAATAATATTTAAAGAGACAATGGCTGAAAATTTCCTAAAACTAATAAAATAAAATTATGTTCTTCAACATTATCAATCACAACAGCATTAAGTAAAAAAAGAAAACCACACTTGGGGCTTAGGAAAACCGCTTAAATTCCATGGCCATACATGGGGGAGGGGGATACTTTAAAACAGAAGCTGACA
Organism: Dasyprocta punctata; assembly: GCA_004363535.1. NCBI lineage: Eukaryota > Metazoa > Chordata > Mammalia > Rodentia > Dasyproctidae > Dasyprocta > Dasyprocta punctata. Next base: position 55,353 of record RJWM01000576.1, read on the forward strand.
GGAAAAGGTACATTGCTTGCAAAGGAACAACTAGACTCACAGATGATTTCTTGATGAAAACAGTAGAAAGCATAAGAGTTAAAAACACTTTTAAACTACTGAAAGAAAGTAGATGCTAACCTACAATTCTTTACACAGTGAAATATCCTTCAAGACTAAAGGCAAAATAAAGACATTTTCTGATCATCCAAAAAGAGAATTGCCAACAGTTCTACACTAACTAAAAACTAAATAATAATCTTCAGACAGAAAATAACACCAAGGGGAGACATGAATATAAGAATAAATAAGAAACTGCAAAGGTGACAGTCATTCCCAATAGACATGAAAGTGATAATATCTTCAAAAATACAAACACAGAATTAAAATATAATTGCTATATTAAGTTAGAGATGAAGGAGTAAAGACAGTTGAAGCATTCTGATATTCTTGTACTGTTTAGAAAAGAGGCATGTCTATCAATATTATACAGTGGTAAGTCAAAAATACATATTTTAATCTTTAGAATAATCGTTCCAAGAATAGCAAGAATGTAGTATTTTCAAGTTAATACAAGAAAAAATGGAAATGTAGAACAATAACATTTAGAAGTACAGAAAAGAAATAGTTGGAGTAATTAACAGGAAGCATGAAATACGTACATGAAATTTATTAGTTGGTACAATAAATATAAATGATTGTACACTTATTAGGCTTGATTTTAAAAATGTTCAAAGACATAATTAAAATATAAGAAATCAAAAAGAATTAAAAATAACTAGGTATGCTGCCACATGCCTGCAATCCCAGACACTTGGGAGAACGACATAGGAAGATCCGAAACTGAAGTCACTCTAGCAATGTAATGAGACCCTGTTTCAAAATAAAAATTTTAAAAAGGACTTGGGAAGTTTAGTAATACAACATCTGTTAGCACAGGCGTTAGTTCAATTCCCAGTACTGAAAATAAAAATTAAAGAAATAGAAAGAGAAATGGTACACTATGACAAACATAAAAAAAAAAAATCTAGTATGGCTGTATTAATAAAGAATATTTAAGGCAAAAAGTATTACTAAAGTTTAAGTTTATAGTGACACAATTTCAACTAAGTTATGCAGCTACACAGGTTTTTCAAATACACAAAACACTAAAACTGATCCTATGCTAGATCGTAACAGCAAAGCCTTACATAGTTCTAGGAATACAAATTATAATAGAGTATGTTCTCTGTTTGAAGTGAAATTAAGCTACTAAATAATGAAACACAAAAATTAAGAAATACATTTCTAGGTAATTCAAGTACTAAGATATTGAAAAAGAAATTAGGAAAAAAACTTCAAAATAAAAAACAGAATATATTACTTCACTAGCTTGCAGGTGAATCTGGGTCCAATTCCTAGCACTGCAGGAAAAAAAGGATGTCTTAGTTACTTTTCTCTCCTTGCTTGGACAAAATACCCAATGACAAAATTAGGGAAGGTTCATTTTGTTTGCAGTTTGTAGAGGTTTTAGTCTACAGTCAGTTGGCTCCAAGGCAGGGTGGTGTGGCAGAGGAGCACAGCAAAAGCAACAAGAGCAAAAAGGGAGGAGCAGAGAGAGCAAGACTCTTTTCCTCGCTTATGATGTATGCAGGCTATGCATCCCAGCACTCACATGCATAATCCCAGGACTGGACCATGAATCAATCACAAATTCTAGAAGCCTGCTCCCGTGACTGCGTGAGGCTTGGGGAGGATACCTAGACACAAACTTTAACAAGGGGTATGGTGCTACAGTTACAAGTAATACATGACATGCCACTAAGGCTGTAGTTAGTAAAGAAGAAAAAAATTAAACTAAAAGGACGCAGAAAGAAAAAAAGAATGGTGGACATGGAGTTGCACGCCTGTTATCTGAGTACTCAGGAGGCCAAAGCAAAAGGACTGCCACCAGTTCAAGGCCAGCCTGGACTATACAGCAAGATCTTATCTCAAAAAACTTAAAAAAAAAAAAAAGAAAGAAAGAAAGAAAGATGAGTCAAATATATATATATATATATATATATATACACACACATAAAAATATACATACATAGAAACACAATATACATACTTCCCATAGAATTACACATATACATAAAAGAGAAAAAAATAAAAGTAGAGAAGTCCAACAATTTTAAACACTGATTCATTAAAAATACCAATAAACCTGATAAATTTCTGACTGATCAAGGAATGTCAAATTTGAAGTGCCTATAAAACATTTAATAGAAGTTTAACAATTAAGCTACATAGATATGGACCTTAATTCACTTTCTCCTCCATCAATCTATCTTTCCTAAAATATATCTTATTTCCTTGTCTTGAGATCTGTCTACCCAATGTACTATTTATTTGGAACTAGAGCAACCCTTCTAAGAGACAAAGAAAAGACAATCATACAGGATGAAAGACAAAGCTGCAAAACTAGCTACAAGACAGAAATCTAGTGATTACAAAATATCAAAACTAGAAGTTAGTCATCTGGATTCCAATTTCCCTACCTGTTTCATGAACGGACCCTTTCAATGGAATTGAAAATACTTTTAGGACCATATAATCCAGGGCTCCCAAATCTGTATCAGTCAGTTTATATACAAGAAACTTAAATGCAAGAAGTAGGCTGAAAAATGGAAAAACCTATGAATGACCTAATAAACTTGACTTTTACAGGAAATCAAAGGGGTTATTAAAAGCTATGCATTTTATAAGACAAAAGAATACACTCATAACCTTACACATATAACACCTAGACACTCAAACCCCAGTCATACACCAGGGAAGGTAGTCTGTCAATGAAGATCTTGTCGATAATATAATACCAAGTACAAACTGGCAGCCAGGGATGGTAGCGTACACCAGTACTCAGCAAGTTCAAGGCCACCATAGGCTGCATGGTGAGTTCAAAGCCAGCCTGAAATACATAGTGAGACCCTACCTCAAAAAAGAAGAAAAAAACAACTTAGAAAAACAAGTTCTTATTGCTAGCTAAGAAAGTGAAGGCAAAAATTGCGTGATGAAGGTGCCATGATGAGGGACAACCCATTTTATCCTTAAACTCATGAGAAGACATTTCCAAAAATGCTAACAGATAATCTTGCAAAATCTATACTGACACTGGTGTTACAGTATCAGTCTTACCTCCTACCACTGTTAGAGGACTTCTTGAGGAGTCCACAAACTTTTCTCACCCTCCAGCCTTAACCAGATGTTACGGTTGATACAATCTGTCAACTTGAGAAGTTTAGAAGATACTCTACAGGGTAAGCCAGGGTCCTTACTTCCTAAACACCCTGAGCCTGTCCAAGAAGAGGACATGGAGGTGGTGTGAGTGCCACAGCCGCCCTGGAGAAGGGGTGGCCTGTGTGCTCTCCGCCCCTTTTTGCTCTGGCTGCTTTTGCCAGCTGCCGTCTTGAAGTGTTGCCCCTGATCCACACCACCCTGCTGAGGAGCTGGCTGACTATGGACTGAAACCTCCACAAACAATGAACTAAATAAACCTTTCCTTGCTTCATTCTGGGTGTCCGATATTTTCTCCCAGCAACCAGAGAAAAGTAACCAAGGCACCAGAGTAATACTCTTTTCTCCTTTGTGATATCACAATAGGTGATTTAACGGGAAGGAATTTCTACTGTGCAGTAGAAATTAATAGTCTAAACATTCTACACTTTAAGAGGCTGAGACAGGAGGATCCCAAGCTTGGAATCCCAAGCTTGAGACCAGCCCAGGAAACTGGTATAACTGTCTTGAGGGGAGTGGGGTAGGGCTGGGGATACAGCTCAAGCACAAATGCTTTGGGTTCAGTCCTTGATACCTCAAAAAAAACTTTTTTTTCTTTTACCACCCTTATAATGCCCAGGGTCTCCTATATTCAAACATAAATTCAATAACCAGGTCACAGCTAATTTGGACACTGATTACTGGTAAAACAGTAGTATGGACCAAAGCATACCTTCCTATGCATCATGGGCTAAGGACCACTTCGTCACTTTTAAGAGTTCTGGTCCTGCCCAGGAACCTGCCTAACTTTCAAACAGACTCCACAGTAGTAACCCAAAAATCAGTTCCTGGGGAAATCCCTAACTCAGGTGTAGCTGCAGAAACACCTCAAGGTAAACAAAAAGTAACTTTTGTCTCAGAACAAACTCAGCATCTACTCAACCACATGGGCTGCATCTCATGGATACAATTATAACAGAGTACATGATGGGAAAGGACATTTGCAGTTAACACTGCAAATGAGTCAGCATGAGCTGTCAAATACACCAAGGACAGCACTCTGGATAGGACTTGAACTCTTGACCAAAAATAAAAGATAGTTTTCCCTTACTCTGGGGGCCACTGTGAGTCTTTTCACTGCCCCCTCCCCCACCACAGAATATACTTCTTTTCTGCCTTCAGTAAATGTGCATTCCACTGCTTTTTTTCTGTGTCATGTTCAATAATTCGTTCGGGATACCAGGGACCTCTCCTCCCACCATCCCCATTACCCTACAGAACCAAACTAAATATTACTTCATCTTCACCACTACCTTAGGCCACACATTTCACACCTGTAGAGGCTGAACCCATCAAGGCTCAGATAGAACTGCTTTAGATATCAACACAGCCCTGGGCAATACTTTCAGAGGAAGCTGAAAGAACGAAAACCATTAGATGAAAACCTAGTAAGACAACCTAATTTACCCCATATGGATCTTAGTATACTCCCAAACAAAAGGACACAGATTTATTCAGGATCTCTGAGCTATAAACAGACTATGGGTCTCTCTGCCTATCTGTCTGTCTGTCTGTCTGTCTCTCTCTCTCTCTCTCTCCATATATATAAAAAATACGATAGATATTTCACATCTGTAAAAATTTTTCTTTAGTGTCTCTTTAGATGAAAATAGCCAATATCTGTTGAGAAAATTAACAATTCATCTAGACAGGTAATGCCCCAATTTTTCAACAAGTCCTCAACCTGAAGCAGAAAAAAGAATAAAAGGTAGAAAAGAGGCAAGAAAAACACAGTTCTTAGGCATAATCAAAGGCTATACACATCTCTATTCCATATTCTTATCACAAGGCTTACAACTAACCACTTCGGAAACTAAAGACTCGGCTTATTCTTTTCTCATATAATGATTTTCTGCTTGGATAGAAAATTTACAAAGCCAGATTAGCCAGTACCCTAATTCCACTGAGAGTGAGGAATAAACTAAGAAAGGGAGGATTTGTAACCGGGACTTAAGAGACTAGGCCTAAAGATGCCAAGTGGGTAACCAAAAGCAGGACACAGCTTGGCATCCTTGCCTTTATGTCTCCCTTATTGCCTTAAAACTCTGGGTCAGATCCCTGTTCCGCTTGGCATGTAGGCAGGAAAATCACTAACAGAGTATCTCCTATATTTACCTGGTCTACTGCATTCCCTCAAGACTGAGGACATTGAGATAACAGTAAATACAATTTTAGGGCCCATAGGGAAATTTAATTGCCAGCTTTCACAATGTCCACTTCCAACTCCCCACTCCATGATGCCTAAACCTACAATCATTTCAGGTTCCAGGAAAAGCAGAACTTTGCAGATCACCACCGATGAGATCTCCTCCCAGAATCATGATGGAAATGGAGGTATCTCAAGTAAGGACAATCATCTTGGATAATCTAACTGCCCCTCAAACCAATAAGGATTCCTCTGGAGCTATAAAACCAGGGCTGGGCTAAATAAAGATCAGTCAGACAGCAGTACACTTCTGTACCTTATAAAACTGGTCCCTTTTTCCTTGTGAAAGGGCCATTCTGAAACTTCTTCACCAAAATGCACTCCCTCCAGTTACTCAAATTGGAGTCTTTGTCCTCATTGTCACTCACTTTCTAATTTTGTTTAATCAATCTATGTCTCTCACCAATACATCCTGAAATTCTTTTTTTACGATGACATTAACAAACCTACTACCTACTCCATGCAGGAAACTGACTACAGGTTCCTGTCTCCTTTTTGTGTGAACTCCTGGAACCCTGTCCAGTGACAAGCCTAGTACATACCTCAAAGATCTTAACTTTCCCTTGTCCTACTATGATGGAACATGTAGATGACCTTTCGTTGTGTCTGAAAGATTTAGTAGGCAAGCTCTAAGTCTGATTCCATTTTTAATACAGAAAAGACAAAATTTCCAAAGAGAAGTTACAATTTGATGCAACTATACTGCTTAGAGCTCATGGTTTATCCTAAAGAGGTCGACCATTTACTCTGTATATTAAACCTTTCTGAGGCATATAACTAAAACAATCATAAAAATTCCTAGATTTCATTAACTAGGACAGTGAGTTTTCACTTTTTTATAATTGATGATTATTAAAGGAGTAACCAAATCCTCACTAAGCAAATCTCTTCCTTGGAAATGTAAACATGAATAGAGATTTTATAATTTAAAATAAGTACTCCACTAACTTCCTACTCTAAGCTTACCTAATTATCATAAACTTTTCTACCTATTCGTACCTGAGGGATTTGAATAAGCCCTCCTGTTCTGATTTAACTTCATGGAAATCAAAGATCAAAACTTACTACAGTTTCTCTTGCAGTGACAAAGGACTACCCATGTTTTCTAAGACAGCCACAGTAGTCAAACTAACAAGAGGCTTCAGTTGACTTGGTTTAAAGATCTTCTTTAAACTTCAGGATCATTCATGCTGTATAATCCTTGTTGCTCACTGAAAAACAGAACATGCTCAGCAAGGAGGTTTACCTCACAAAATCCTATTACTTTATCCTCACATATCTCCATTGTTGTAATACTTCATGAATCAGTCAACTATGGTTTATGGGCCAAATTCAGTTGATGGCCTATTTTTGCACTGCTCCTAAGAATGATCTTCATATTTTTAAAGGACTGCTTAAAAAATGAATACACAAGATAATCTCACTAACTCTAAAACATTTACTACCTGGCCCTTTAAAGTATTTTCTATAAGCCACTTATAGACTGAAAATTGACTTAGGGCATGATCCGGACATGATCATTCCAAGAACAAAGACAGCCTAAGGCAAGTCACGTAAAAATGCTACTTCAGTCTAGAGAACACCTAGCCCCATGACAATCTGAACAGTGGGGTTGCTAGGACAACAGGGTGTCATGTGACATTAGGTTGCTAAAAGGTATAAATAAATGCCCCTGCAGTGAGGGGCCAGTTCCTCTCCTCCCATCAGGAGGATAAGGGCTCCACCTGACTCCAGCTTTGTCTCTCTCTTTATTTTTCTCATCCTCTCGCAGTCCTTCACCCCAAGAACCTCAGGAGCTGTGTGGGTCGCGGCATTATAGCAGCTCAAACTAAGACACATAACAATATAGTCAGTCTGACTATCAACAGGTATAAGCAACTTTCCTTCAAGATTCTTCTGAACAATCCCTTTATGCCCTAAAACCTAGACTCACGGATCTTTTGAAAAACACACAGAAAGAGAGTCCTTAAGGGGTAGTAAAGAGATGGAAAATGATCCTTACATGTTATAGACATGCATCATTTCCCCAAAGCAAACATCACTATTGTATATTACAAAGTACACTAATTAAAAAAAAAAAAAAAAAGAAAGTCCTTGAACCCGAGAGAAAGTACATACCAAGTATTATCGGTAAAAACAACTATCACGATAGTAAAACTTCAGACTCATGTCTCTCAATTAGAAGAGCCTAAGATGCTCCGAACCAGAAGCTGGGAATTCTGAGGAATTTTCAAGAAGCAAAACATCTTTGGAAGGAGAGAGTTTCAACTACACCAAGAGCCATGGAACAAGGTTAGTGACTGTCATGTATTACTCTCTATTATTATGTTCTTTTCCTAGCTATCTTCTTTTGGTATTGTGGGTTCCTTTTCAGCTACATACCTCTAAGGCTTATGCTCTTCTTAATACTGATCTTTTCAATGTTAGTCACTCCTTGGCATAAGCCCAATGCCTTAATAAAATCTACTCATGATTTGACTACAGCATACAATCAACCTGACTACTAGATTTATACACATCTCCTTTTGGAAGTTACCAAGATCCTCTTGGTTATAGTTCCGTATAATGAGTCGATTTGTTTCCTGAGTAACTGGACTCAATTGTTAAGTGACGTTTAAGTGGAAAATTTTTGTCATTCATAGAAAAGAGGTTCCTAACTCCTAAACTATATCTGTAGGTCTTTCATGTGACCTAGCTTTTGTGACCTTTCAAGAGGGCTTATGGAATAGTAGATACATACTGTATTTAGAGGCTTTTTCTCACTTCCACAGACATGGATCATAGGTGTATGATACCGGATCAGGGACCACTGATGGGTTTCTAACTGGGTGTGATGCTGGGATATAAAGCTGGTGGAAAGAGGTGAGTCACAGGGGAGGCAGACTACACAAACTCAACCCCATGCTCTTCTGTTTTAGAGTTACTCAATGATAATGACATTACAAATTTCACTACCTGGCACCAGAACACGCCTAATAAATGACATCATGTTACAATACTCTTTAATAACCCCAATTACAGGTGTTTTGCTCCAACAGATTATCAGGCAGCTCCTGAAGACTAATGTTAAATTTGCAGCATAAAAGTCTACTTATACTACTTGCAAACGTATTGGTGATTTTTCTTTTTCTAATCTTGGTAACCTTAAAACTCCTTTGGGATAATTCTGGGTATTACCCAGAGCCCATTCTGACTCAACAGTTTCCCTTCTTGGAAACAATTTGAAAATCTAATTCCTACACACTAAAGGAGATTCTGAATTGCTTCCTTCTCACATGAAGTGTCCTCAATTCCTGCTTTCCAAGAAATCTAAGGAATAGGGAGAAATTTACATGCTAAGGGTTAGGGAATTGCCTGGGAACTAAACAATGCAAACAGACCGAAGAACTCTTTGTCTAAGAGGCTTATGAAACCAGATAGGTAATAATTCAGAAAAGAGCTACTTAACATACTAGGGGTTAAACGTGCTTATAATCTTTCAATCTCTCTGATGCTTTTACTAGTACAAAAAAACAAAATGCAGGTACATCAAAATAAAGAATCAGGCAATTTTCTCAATAATGCTACATCTAATTTTGTGGGTTATTTATGGGCTCCCCCTGAAGTCTCATGCACTTGGAAGGTGACTGGATCATGCCGGTACTATATTCATCAGTGGTTTCATCCATTGATAAGTTAAAAAAGCTAAATGTGCCATTGGGAGGTAGGACTTCACGGAGGTGGGTTGCAGGAGGTGTGACCTTAAAAAGTTCATTCTTGTACTTGCCTACTCCCTTCTCTCTCTGCTTCCTGATTGCCATGGGGTAAGCACCTTTTCTTCTGCCATGCCTCTCTGTCATTCTGTTTCTGCTTTAGTGCCAGCAGATTATGGACTGAAACGATGAGTCAAAATAAACCCCTCCTTTAAATTGTGGGTGTTAGGCATTCTGTCCCAGCAACAATAAAATGATAAAGACATTTGGCTTAATTTTGGCTTAGAAATGGAGTGCAAACTAATCGTAATCCTTTCCTTAGTATTTATCTGTGAGACAGTACTCGGAACTGTATGTATTCAGAGAACTGAATGCTGCGATGCAGCCAGTGTTCTAACAAACAAACCATGCAGTAAAAGGAAAGGAAACTGGCCCTTACAAAGTTTAGAAAGGTCACTCCCCCTTCACTTCCCTGCCCTACCCTCTCCTCCCCAGCCCTTTCCTCCTCTTCCATAGACTGCTATCTAATCATGAAACAGTGATAAACCACCAGACTGATCATATTCCCACATGCTGATGCTTGGTGTGAGGGAAGGTGGAGGCAGAGAACCAAAACCATGTGCAACCACATATTATCTATATTAATATGGCCCTAGTATTTGACTTAATATCAACTACTTTTCCAAGAACTCTTACACAGGAAGATGAAGTTGCAAGTATCTCTGTTTGATTCAGGAACATCCCCAAAATATGTCCATCTGAAAAACATACTCATCATCCTCGTCCAAGACAGTAAGTTATTCAACCAAGTTCATGTGAGATGCTACTCTCAAGACACATTTAAAAAGGCTTTGCCTATTGTCATGATTCTGCTGTATCCAAACTGGACCTCTGCAGTGAAAAGACGTGCATGAAATCAAATACCAAAAGTTCATAAATATTCCTCCTTTACCTCCTCTTTCCTAGACACAACTGAGATTCTGAAAAGATGAAAGACCAATAAACTAGGCTTTGTTTTATTAGCAAGATATTTTGGTCATTTTCTGTTTGCTTTAGTTTTGGTTTTTTGAGACAAGGTCTCCCCTATGTAGTACGGACTGGCCTTAAAACTCATAGCAATCCGAGCGCTGAGATTGCAGGCATGTACCACCAAGCTCAGTTTTCAGTTTGGTCATTTTATCAGGAAGCCTAAGAAAAAAGATCTACAGATATCTAAGCCTAGATGATCCCTAAAAAAGAGCATGTTCCCTACCTGATCTCCACAGAAGGATCACTGAGCACAAATACATCATTCAGTCAGTACACTGGTACTAATAAGCTGCTGAGAACAACCATATTTAAGGGAAGCCTCTAACAAGAAGACACTGAAATAGCTTAAAGGAAACAGAGTCAATGCTTCAAAGAGAATATTTAAAACAATTATATCAGGGGCAAAGGACCTAACAGGGTACTTCTCAAAAGAAGACACACAAATGATGAATAGATACATGAAAAATATTCAGTATCACCGATCATCAAAGAAATGCAAATTAAAAAACAGTGAGACATAATTGCACCTTATTTAGAGCTATATCCAAAATAAGACCAAAAAGACCAAACTAGCAAATACTGGTAAAAATGAGAAAGGGAAACTCTTACACATTACTGGTGGGAATCTAATAGTACAACTATCACAGAAAACAGTACAGGTATTCCTCAAAAAATGAGAAGTAGAAATACTATGTGACCCAATAATCCAGAGCATATACTATAGTACTGTATGTATTGGGTGATACTATGTACCCTCAAGTCCTCATATACTTTTGATGGGGCTGAGTCTGGCACTTGTGATTGGTTTGTTGTCTAGCGCGGGGATTGGTGATGTGAGTGTTGCATCCACCCAGGGGTGGAGCTGAGATACAGTGTGAGGGAGGCGGGTCTTCCCCTCTCTTGCTCTTCCACCTCCTTCTCTCTCTCTCTCTCTCTCTCTCTCTCTCTCTCTCTCTCTCTCCCTCTCCCTCTCCCTCTCCCTCTCTCTCGACAGCGTGCCTTGCGGTTGCAGGGGCTATGAATGGCGGCCTGCCAGGCCACACTGTGTTGGAGCCAACTGAGTATGGACTGAAACTCCCAAGAAACTGTAAGAAATAAAGCTTTACTTCCCTAATTTTGGGCGTCAGGTATTTTGTCTCGGCAACAAGTGAAAAGTAACTAAGACAAAAATTGGTACCTAGGGAGTGGGGTCATTGCTGTTACGTTCCTGGTCATGTGGTTTAAAAGCCTTGGGAATTAATTTGGAAAGGTTTGTAGAGACTGGCCAAAGACACAGTCCCTGTATGCTGTAAACTATATTGGAAACTCTGGTCAGAGCCTGGAAAATCGGAGTACCGATGGAAATACTGCCACTTAAGATGAAGCTTGGGAGGCTTCTTTTGAGAAGGACTGCACTGGCTGCTGGAATCCAGGTAGTACATTGTGCTTTGGCTGAAAGCTGGTCTTCATTTGCTTTTGTTTAGAGATATGACCTGGGTGGCAGAAAAATTTTAGTGCAGTCTACTGGTTACTTCTGAGAGCTTTTGACCAGATCTATGTTGGAAATTTAGAGCAAAGAGTCAGTAGAAAAAATTAAAACATTTGGCCAGAAAGAAGGCTCCAGTGGAACTGTGGGTTACAAAGATGAAATAGGATAACATAGTTGTTTAGAAGAACAGGACAATAGAAAAATAAACTGAAGTCTTTCACCTAAGATAAGAGTGTATTTGAATTACAGGTGATCTTTATATTTTAGTCTTGCCATGCCATGTTAAAAGTTAATGCGAAGCAAGGACTGTGATTGTAATTGCTTTTAGTTTGATTTTAATGTTGTTTTTATATATTTGTAACCAGGTTAATTAATCAAAGTATTGTGTTTTAATGTTGAATATTGGTCATTTTAAATATTTTACTTTTGGTGCAGGAATAAATGTAAAAAGAATTGTATATATGTAATTGTTGTAATAATGTAAATATGAATAGACCAAGACGTATTAAATTTTCGCAAATCTGCCACTAAAGACTGGTTTAAGGAAATATGTATGGTTATCAAGTTGACCAGGGGTGGATTGTTATGGATTAAAAACTGGTGGTCAACTTAGCACCAGCTGAATTACATCAGCATGGTGCTGAGTAAAGATGGTCCACCTAAAGAAAGTTACCAGCATAAATACAGAAGAAGAGCAAGGCGTTGTGGATTCTTTCAAGAGGTGCTGTTCTGAGCCGCTGGTTCTCCTGGAGGAGCTTGTCATGCTGACTTCCTCAATATGGATTCTACCATTATCATCGGAGGAGCTCGGGGCCTCATCAATGAGAGTGGCTGTGGTTCACCTTGGGGGAGCCCTGCTCCTCACATTGTGCTTCGCTTCCTGGCTCTGGAGGGGAAGCTGTGTGCTGGAGAAGCTTGTCACTCTGGGCTTCCTGACCTGTACTTGAGTGTTTTCATCGTCAGAGGCGCTTGGGACCTCGTTGCCCCTGGGGATGGCTGTGGTACTCTCCAGGGCAGCCCCGCTCCTTATTTTGAGTGTGAATTCTTGACTCCCGTGTAGAACCCTCAATCCGCTGCACAGCTTCTTCATCCCACTTCTATAGACTTTCTAATTCCACCGCTGACCTTTGTCCTTCCCGGCACAGAACTGTAAAATAGACTGGCATGAGTCCTTATTGTGGGCTCTTAGATTTCCAGTTGGATTTGTGAGAGGCACTGTCATGTGCTTTGGGTCTTTAGCTGGACTCTTGCAGGACACCGCTGTGGGATCCAGGCCATTGCCTGAATATCCTGGGTCTTCAGTGTTGTGGACAAATTTTCCTGCACTTTCTTGTGTTTAACTTTGGGTGACCATCATAAAACAGTGTTACAAATTCTGTGTCCTGTACGCAGTTGTTCTCTCTGTAACCCCTAACTACAACAAGTACATACTATACTACAGCATATAATATACCTATATACTAGGTATATATGCAAAGGAAATAAAGTCAGTGTATCCAAGAGATAAATATGCTCCTATTTTCAGGGAGGCAATATTCGTAACAGCTGAGATAGGAAATCAACTGAAGTGTCCATCAACTGATGAATAAATTCACACCGACAATGGGCAAGAATCATGGTAATAAGCACAGGCAGTATCTTAAACAATACAGTCCTCAGTGAATTTCAGTGCATCACTTACTGTCAAATGAGTATTATCCAGCCTTAAATTTTTTTTTTAAAAAACCTGTCATTTGGAACCATAGGATGAAAGTGAAAAGCATTATGTGAAATAAGCCTGCCAAGAAGTACAAATACCACATGACATCACTTACATGAGAAACCTAAAAATGTCAAACTCACAGAAGTAGACAACAGAAGGGTGGTTACCCCGCCCGGCCCGCGCGGCACCGGCGCGCGGGCTTGGAATCGGGGACAAACACTAAACACACCACCACCACCACCACCACCACCCTCCACCACCACCACCCCACCACCACCACCACCCCCCCCAAGCAACCTGCTGTTTCGGAGGTCTGGCTGGATTAATAGCAACCAAGGAACATCAACCAACTTTTGTTCTGCAGATTTGGCCAGGCCTCTGGGCAGCAACCCAAGCATCTCTTTATAGCAGGCAATGTAGCAAGTATGGGGGATTCTCTTCTGTCTTGTCTTTTATTATTAATAAAATATTAAAAAAAAAAAAAAAAGAAGGGTGGTTATGCAGTGGGGTTGGGGAATGTTGGTCAAAGGACACAAAATTTCCATTAGTAATAGTAAGTTCAAGAGATCTACTGTAGAACAAAATAACTATAATTAATCAAGATGTATACTTGAAAATCACATACAGAGTGGATTTTAAGTGCTTTCATCACAAAAACGTGAGTTAATTAACTCAGAGCACAACTATTTCAAAGTATCACGTCATCCACCGTATATACATGTATATATAATATTTATTTGTTAATTTAAAAAACTAAAAATCACATACTACTAATCCATAAAAATATGAACAAGATCATAATTTTTAATGACTTTAAAAGAATCCTGTATGGCTATATATCATAACTAGTTGAGTATTAAATGCAGATGTTTTAATGAATGTGTATGGATTATTTTCTAAATGGTGGCTCAGGACCTTAAATGAGCTCCCAATTTTCACTTAAATCTGTAATGTAACAAAAGTAGCATTAAAAAAGATAATTCTTGTGTACCTCTATAGTACACTGTGACCATTTCACGTGTTTTTTTGGAGAATTTTAATCTAACTGAAACTTAAGCCTTAATTTTCTCTTCTAGTAGAAAACAGAATTGGTAAGAATCACCACAGCAGACGTCTCTAAAAAAATGTAAAGGCCAGGGGAGGGCTTGGAGTGAAGTGCTTCAAGTCCTAAAAAAATAACATCTTCCAATCCTGACTTACATGTGTTTAGCAAAACTTTCCTTTGAAGTTGATGGATAAAGTATTTCCATGACAAGGACCACTTCAAGAAATTGATGGCCACCAAACCAGCATTACAGAAAATTTTAAGAATATCCCAGAAAAAAGACAATGAAGCCAACAATACCAATTTGTCAAAAAGAATGAATAGGCAAGATGAACAGCTAAGCAAAACAGGAAAAACATGAGGAAGTCAACAGGAAAATAATGTAATTACAGAAAAAGTCAGTACCGCTCAGTAACAACTCTCAATGTGAATGGTCTCAATTCCCCATTCAGAGACACAGACTGGCAGAATGGATCAAGAAACAAAACCCAACAACATGCAGTATACAAAAACACATTTAACTGTGTATTGTAGCACACATCTGCACTCACGTTGAGGCGGGAGGACAACTGTGAGTTTGAGGCCAATTTGAACTACACAGTGAGACGTTATCTATTTATTTTTGGTTTTTTGAGACATTTAACTCAAAAAGATACAAATTAAAAATCAAAACAATATTTTATGCAAAGAGAACCCAGAAAAAACCAGGAGTTGCTATTCTAATTTCAGACAAATTGGACTTCAAGCCAAGACTGACCAGAAAAAGCAAAGGTAACACATATTGGTTAAAGAAATATTTCAAGAGGAAGAATTAACGATTATAAATATATACAAACCAAATACTAGTGTACCAAACTGCATAAAGCAAACACTAATAGACACAAAAAATCATTATCAACACCAATACAACTGTAACTGTAACTGTCACAAAGGGACAGACCAACTAGGCAAAAAAAAAAATCCACAAGAAATACCAGAGTTGAACCAAACCTTTGAACAAATGGACTTAATAGATATTTAGTGTTCTACCCAACAACAACAGAGTACACATTCTTCTCAACGGCACACAGAACATTCTCCAAAGTAGACCACATATTAGCTCATAAAGCATGCTTAAGTAAATGCAAAAGAACTGAAATTATCCCATGTACATCATCAGACCTCAGTGCAGTAAGATTAGAACTCAGTGGCAAAACACACCACAGAAACTATGGAAACATACAGAAATTAAATACCTCCTGAATAATTAATAGGTCACAGATAAAATTAAAGAAATTAAGACAGTTTCTACAATCAATAATTTGATATACCAGAACCTATGGGACACACTGAAAATAGTCCCAAGAGGAAAGCTTATAGCTGTGTAAGCAAAATATCATTTACATGACCCTCAAAAATAACATTCTCAGGCTGGGGATATAACTCAGCAGCATAAGCACCTGCCTGGCAAGCTCAAGGTCATGGTTTGATCCCCAGTAACAAAAATAAATAAAGAAATAAATAACATTCTTGCAGGGGATAAAGCTCAATGGCACAGTGCCTGCCTGACAAACATGAAGCCCTGGGTTTGATTCCCAATACCAAAAAAATAAAAAGAAAAAAACACTAGGCAAGGCATGGTGGCACACAACTGTAATCTCAGCACGCAAGAGGCTGAGGCAAGAGCATGGCCATGAGTTCGAGGCTAGTCTGGGTGACATAATGAGGTCAAGGCCTGGCTGAACTATATAGCAAGACCCTATCTCCAAATAAATTCTCATAAACTCATCTAATGTATAATTTATACTTAAATTTCCCCAAATGTTCAAAACTTGCCTTTTTTCCTGGTTTTTATTACATCCAGGAACCATGCATCGAATTTGGTTATGTCTTAGTTTTATTTTAAATTAAACTTCACCACTGCCTCCACCATAGTTTTTCATGAAGCTAATTTTCTTAGCTCTAGACCAGATTTATCCAATTATTCCTTCATGACTAGACTTAAACATTTTTGTCAAGAATACTATACTAGTGGCTTTCTTTTCTTATTGCATCACATAAGAAAGCAAAAGTAATACAATATGTAGTCACAAGGCTAAAATTGGTCACTCTGTTAAGCTGATTACTTCCAGGTCTCTCTATTACAAAGGTAATTTTTTTCCTTTCCAACTACAAATAAACATGAGTTGAAACTTTGTGTCACATGAAGGTTTTTATTTCTCAACAAGTTTTCACTCAGTGGCTTTAGTATCTATTTATGACTAGTGCTTGCATTGATTATTACATTGGGAGTTACAAAATTGTTTTTCTGGTTCTCATTCTACATTTATCAAATGATATTCTTCAATAAAGAACTCCCTCTTAGCCTTTTACTATTAATATGAACTAATGGATTCTTTAAATGACATAATATATATTCCTTTTGATGCTTAAATTGTTTCAGATATGGCCAATGAAAACTTCTCCAAGTTGGCTCTTGTTCTTGTTGTAACACTATCTTTGATGATGTCACCAAATGACAAATAGAATTTAAGATCTGAGCAAGTCAACTGAACAGTATAAGACAATTCAGTAAATTATTCTACATAACTTCCTACTCTTCCAAGTCTTCCCCATCTCTCGATTAATGGCACTGACACTGTCGACTCAGTTATTTAAGTCAGCAACCTCAGAATAACTTAACACTTTTCTGGCCCTCATTACTACTTAGAGAAAGAAGCAGGGTGGTCAGACAATTGGAGAACCATTACTTTCTAGTTCATACCTTTCTATGTATCTCCTATGGCCATTTCATTTTTTAAAACTGCTTAAAGCACAGTTTAAAAAATATAAAATAAATCTGTGGCAAAATAGTTATCTCCAGGTTTTGGCATAACTTGTAGTTTTTCAAGACTTACAGCCAATTCAGGCTAATATTCTCCAATAATGGTTTCATCCAATAGCTGAATTTCTTCTATGACAACATCAATTTGTCATTTATAGCATGCTTGAAAAAATTTGTCAAAATAACGAATTATTTGCTTTCCATTCAATGCTTGGAGAACTCTGTTACAAATCTCTACCTTACAGCATGCAAAAACATGTCCTTTTTTGCTTCAAGTTATTAGTCACAGGTCTACATCATGGGTTATAAACTAATTCTGTCCCTCTTCCAGAGATGAAGAAAGCAGGTATCTGAAACAACACCCATATGAGAGAATATACTCATACCCCCTGATTTAAATCTCCAAAAACTAATGATGAAACCTTAAAATAGTTTATATACATTTAGTAATTATAAACACACCTAAATATTCATGAATATACCTGAACTTTCAAGGAATTTAACTAAGTCTCAATTTTAAAATGAAGTACTGCAGAACTTCTACCGTCCTATTTTGAGAGTGGAAAAAAAAGAAATAACAGCTCCACAGACTGAGATTTAAAAATAAGTCCAACTTATATGATTACAACTTCCTGTAGTTCAAAATTCATCCCTTTAATTTCCAAGAGGAAAAGTCAAAGTTATCTTAGTTAATATACTATGGTACTTTTCTATAATCATTTAGTTTGGCTTTTGCCAAATCTCTTGCAATTCTTACTTTCATATACTGTAATAACACATCATAAGTTAAAAAGTAGTACGGCTTTGCAGTAAAGGATTTTATTTTCTACTTTATTTTCAACCACTATTCAATATGTGCAATTTACTGAGCCAGACTGGAATACCTGTACCAAGTTAAAGGAATAATAATAAGTCTCAATATTTGAAAGGAGCCATCTGGTCATTTGCAATCAGCAAATGTTTACAATATTTACTACTGATCCTGTACTAGCAAATATAAGCTAAACTCTTAGATGAGTTTTTATAGTATAATGTGGATATAACATCATCAATTAATCAGGGGCAAAAATCAGCACACACAAGTATTATTATTACAATGCCAACTAGAATCAGTACAGCATAAATAGGAAAAATAGCCGTTGCATGCAATGAACAGGAACACACAGTTGCACTGTTTGGATGTCTGGGTGTCCTTCTGGAATAGAACTGTTTTGTTTATTCAAGCATTCTTTTATTCTTTTGTTTACTAATGGCAGTTGGGAGCAATTCTGCAAGCAAATCTGCATGGTCAAGGACAAAGGTGATAGGAGAGGCCAAGAATCTTCTGAGTGTATTACCTAATGTATAAACAAGAA
Source organism: Dasyprocta punctata (assembly GCA_004363535.1). Taxonomy (NCBI): domain Eukaryota; kingdom Metazoa; phylum Chordata; class Mammalia; order Rodentia; family Dasyproctidae; genus Dasyprocta; species Dasyprocta punctata. The sequence goes on from RJWM01000576.1 coordinate 73,929, forward strand.
AACATTTGGTGTCTTTTTTAAAAAAACTTTTTTTGATCAATGTATTATTTTTAGATTACAACTCTAAAAATGCTTATGCTACAAGTCCTTCAAAAACTCTTCGGTGCTCTTTCATCAATGAAACTGTTGTTTTTATAAGACTTTTCATAGTAAGAGATTTCTGAGAAACCACCATGTCATTGTAGCAGAAATTTCACCTGCAAACAAACATATTTAGGAAAATCATCTACTAATAATAAGCGTCTTATAATCTTGAAAAATGTGAATTAGCAACATTGGGTACTGGAAAAAGGTATCAAAGTCACTAAATAAATTAATTTAATAAAACATATTCAAGTACCTGTAACTTATCTGGCCTGTGAGATCTCAAACACTTGTTTTACATGCAATTATCTTATGTTAGAAAAATAACTCTGGGATACATTTCTTTTTCAGATGAGAAATCTGAAGTGTTCAAAGATCAAATGAACTTCTCAAGCTCATAAAGGTAGGACATCATATATAAAGTGTCAACTCCTAATATATGAGAATAAAAATATAAGCTTTTTCCTAACAAACACTAGAAATTCATATTGAAAAGTTAAAAGTATGGTAAAACTCTCCTGCACTGCCAGTAAAAAGGTAGTTATTTTTAAAATCACTAAAGTTACAACAAATACAATAACACTAGATTTTCTAAAGCTGAAGTACTAGAAAAGAATCATGAGTGAAACAATTACTATTTGTAGATGACATAAATATCTACCTATAAAGTCCAAGACAGTAAACTAAAAAAGCAATGAAAACTCTAAACTACCTAGATAGGAACTGCAGAAAGTTTATGACTATTTGAGATATGCAGTGGGTTAATAGGAATTTATAAATCATCTCTACTTGGGAGGATATTTTTAAAATTCCACCGCAAATAGCTGGATATACATATATGTATGTACGTACATGTGTATGTGTGTGTATGAGTATGCCAGATTTAGTAAAAGAAATACAGGTGGCCCAGACAAATCTACATTTTAAAACAACAAATTTAATGTGTCCCAAATATTGCATAAGACCTACTGATACACAAATATGTGCTGAAAAGTATTAAAATATAATACTTTCTCATAAATAATAGTAGGGCATATATGAAGAATACTGTAAGCTTTGACCAATATTCTTAAAATTCAAATAAAGGAAAAACTATAACCATGAATCTAGAAAGCAATTACAAACTTAACCCAATTCAACCTAAATCTCAAAACATTTTTTAGAACATGAGTTGCTGACTTTCAAGTCTATCAAAAAATAAATGGACACGAAAAACTAATTTTTCCAAAGAGTAATGTAGAGGTACTGGTCTAACCAGACATTATAAATCTATCAGACTTAAGAAAGCAAAAACAAAAAGCAGAGGAGTAACACAAGAATAAACAGATCAGTGGAGGAACAGAGAAAGTTCAGAAATAAACACCAAGTATACATATAAATTTAGAGTGACAGTAAAACCAACATTTCAAATAAATTGTGAGTTATTCGGTAGCATTAAAAGGATTAGGAAAACTAAAGTTAGAATACTACCTAACAACTTATATCAGTTAAATTCAATATAAAATAAAAATATAATTGCAACTTTTTTTTTTTTCCTGGAATCAGGAATCAAACTCTGGACCTTGCACTTGCTAGGCAGGTACCGTGTCACTGAGCTATAGCCCCGCCCCAATAGCAAATATTTTTAAACCCATGAAAATACTAGAAGGAAATGTAAATAAAAGATATACAATAGGAGCCGGGCGTGGTGGCGCACGCCTTTAATCCCAGCACTTGGGAGGCTGAGGTAGGAGGAGCGCTATGAGTTCAAGGCCGGCTTGGGCTACAATGGGAGCACAAGGCTGGCCTGAGCTACACAGTGCGACCCTGCTTCAAAAAACCAGGACCGGGAGTTTGGCTCAGTGACTTAAGCGCCTGTCTGACAGGCACGAGGTTGTGAGTTCAATCCCCAGTGCCACAAAAAAAAAAAAAAAAAAAAAAAAAAAAAAAAAAAAAAAAAAAAAAAAAAAAAAAAAAAAAAAAAAAAAAAAAAAAAAAAAAAAAAAAAAAAAAAAAAAAAAAAAAAAAAAAAAAAAAAAAACATATATACAATACGAAAACCAATACAACCAATAAAAGAATAATATGTTTCATCATACATTCAAACATCATATATAGAAAAACAGACAAAATATTGTAAATACTTGTGACAAGAATAAAAAGACTATCCCAATAAAGCATTTTTGCAAAAACAAATTTTGAAGAATACTAGAGAAAAACTGATAAAATATAATTGGGTAATGTACTAAATTAAATAACCATAGAATTATAAATTTAAAACTAATGAAACAAATATAAAGAAAACCAAAACTTCTGTAGGTTTTCTATCAAATTTCCAAAGATTAAAATACACAATAAAAATCTGACCAAGGAAGAGGTAAATATTACAGCTGTTTATTATGAAGGAGATTACAAAATGATTCAAACTTTCTAAGAAAAAGTCTGTACATATTAAAAAACACTAGGAACCCAGCAAACCCACTTGTAAGAATTTTTCCGAGGGATAATAAAACCATGGGTGCCTAAAATATGGAGCAATAAAAATTAAACTGCAATGAAAAACTGGAACCATGAAAAATGTAAAGACAAACGTACAACTTCACAACACAATAAATACAGACACTAAAACGTAACAAAGATTAGGTAGTTGATGTCGTGGAACATGCATAATCTATTGTTGAGAAAATGAAGCAGGTTTCAAACCGATGAGAATAATACAATCTCATTAAGTTTTTAATGTCTGAGTGGCCGGATAAGATGAATTTTACTATGTTCTTAAAATTTATTTGCATTTTCTAAACTGCCTTAAAAATATAATACACTAATTTTTTGTTTTTGTTTATTTAATGATAGCTGACAAGGGGAAAGAGTAAATGAAAACAAACAGGTGAACTCTAAAGGCACAGCTATTTAGTACAAAAATCAAATACCTCAGTCTATGAAAAGAAGCTGTAAATCACACGGCATAATACTTAACTTTTTGCAATAAAGATTATAAACTCCATTTAGAAAGCTTAATTATGCTCCAAGTACACACCACGTGTATAATTTTTATTATCTAATACATTTTAGAATGATTTTTATTCACACAATTAAAGTAAAGGTTTGGTAGGTTTGGCAAATTAAAGGTAGACCGGTAACTCAAAAACTTTGGTTACGTGGAACCATCTACAAACATGTAAGGATATTTCTAAGTTACCCTATGTTATAAGGGAAGTGGGAGACAACACTAGCTGTAGAGTTTTAAACTTCAGGGACCAGGTCTACAACATAGTTTCTTAGATACAACACCAAAAACACAGTTACAAAAGGAAAAAATGGATAAAAAATTCAAAACTATTTTGCTACATAAACAATAAAAAACCTAAAAAGCAATTTATATATGTGCAAATTAGATATCAAGTAGGAGTTTAATCCAGAATACATAAAGAACTCCTTACAATTCAGTAATAGAAAGACAACCCAACTTAAAAATAAAGGATCTCAATGAATTTTCACAAGAAGGTACACAAATGTTCAATAAGCACATAAAAAGAATCAACATCATTAACTATTAGAGAAATACAAATCACAGTAAGATACTATCTAATAACCATAAGGATACCTATTATCTAAAAAATGAAAAATAATTATTGGCAAGGATGTGGAGAAAGCATAATCCTGTGTAGTGGATTATGGAACATAATGGAACATAAAACAGTGTACCAGTTGTGGAAAATAGCTGAGCAGTTACTCAAAAGTTCAACACAGAGTTCCACAATCTAGCAATTCCACTTGTATGTACATTGAATATCTAGGAACTGAAAGCAAGGACTAACACTTGTATACCAATGTTCATAGCAGTATCAGTCACAAAAATCAAAAAGTAGAAATATTTATCAAATAATGAATTATTACAGCACAGATGAGCCTTGATAAAAGTAAAAGAAACCACAAAAGGCTACATGAAAAATCCAAAATAGGAATGAATTATCTAGAATAGGCAAATCCCATGACAGGAAGCAGATTATGGGTTGTCCAGACCTGAGACTGGAAGAAATGGTGAGTCCAGGCCTGAGACTGGAAGCAAATGGGTTCAGGACGTCTTTTATGGGGAACAAAAATATTCTAAAATTAGATTGCAGTAAGGGTTGTACAACCCTATGAATACACTAAGATGCATGATAATCATGACTGCATGATCAAAAACAGATTTTTAAAAACTGATACACTTGATTAGATTTTTGCTAGAATTAAAAATTTCAAGATCTTAAGAACATCAGGCTTAGCTGAGCATGGTGGCACATGCTAGCACTCCTCACACCTGAAGAAGGAGGATCACAAGTTTCAGCAGTCTGGGCAACTGTTACTGGGGATGTAGATCAGTGTAAGGCCTTGGGTTCAATCCCCAGTTTCTCACACACACACACACACACACACACACACACACACCAGCTTACACCTCTTTTTAGAAGGGAATGGTCCCATTCAAAAAAGTAAGAAAAATAAATAAATCTTGAAGAGAAAAAGATGAAGGCGTGAAGTATGTGCTCTTAGAGATTTGCATGTTTTTCACGCACACACTTCCCAGTCTAGCTCATGTCACAAGCTTGCAAGGGATCTGCAGAAGTCAGCTACTCTTAGCTAAAATAAGACAATCGTGACTTGTAGCTCCAGGATATCTAGTTTAAATTCTCAGGCAGAGATGGATTCATTTGTACCAAAATAGATTTTCCGATATAAAATTAAATATTTGCGTGATTCTCCAGCTCTCTAACTTTAAGGAGTACTTTTCAACTCTGCTGAGCAGTAATTATTTCTATGATAAAAGAATACGTTCAGCAGTACTTAAAATTTTTTCTAAAAATTTCTTGAAAACTTTATAAATTATAAGATACATCAGAGGTGTCTTATAATCACCAGCCTGCTTAACTACCATAAATGATTACCTCTTTTGAGCATGCAAAGTCAAAAGAGCAGAGGAGGCTTCAGCTTCTTATTCTATGAAGGCAACCCCAAAGGTGAATGCAACAAAAAAACAAGACAGAAACAAAGTAAAAGCCAAAATCAGAATAGAACAGAAAGGCAAACTTTAAAAGATGAAAAAGGGGACAAAATCAGGAATAGAAAGGTCTGCACTAGGTAAAAGATAAGAGAATGGTCAAAGTCAAGCAACAGGAAAAGAAGAGGAAGAGCACTAAGTGTTGAGCAGAGGTGGAGGAGGGTAGACTATATCAAAAGTGTCAATCATTTGTGATAAAAACCAACTCTGCAACCATATTAGGTTGAAATACAAAAGTTTAATGAAAGTAAACACAAGATAAGATATAAAAATAATGAAATGTTATAATTTTAAATAAATACCTACATGGTTCTTAAACTTTTCTATCCCAATTAGTAACCTAAAACAGACAGAACTGTGCAGGGGGGAAAACCCAGCACAAAATCTCCAAAAGAATCATTCAAAAATTCTTAACTTTAAAAAGCAACCTCGTGACTCAAATATGTCACATTATTATATCTATTCTTACTTCTTTCTTCAAGATAAATTTTGTTTGGGGGCTTCTGATGTGAGTGTGTTTGTTGCAACCCTTTCAGAGGTCACAGATTGGACTTTAAAGAGCCTGGCGCACAGGCCTGTTAAGATTTATTCCTGGAGGTTGACCTTCACTGTACTAGTCTCGCACTGCTGTGCTGAGGTTGTAACCTGTAGTTTGTACTTGGACATGGTGGTCAGAGTCCCTGGAACTGTTGAGAGGGGCTGAAAGGAATAAAACTCCCTTTGGAAATAGTCCAGGGGCCTTTTCTGGCTCAATGGAAACTTTGCTTCTTGCCAGTGGTATCACCCACAGTAAATGTCCCCAAGGGAACTCTGGTGGTCTGCAAACTTCCACTTCCACCTCAGAGGATGCTGTGTGAAGACAGATGTAAAGGAAATTTATCACAAAACTGTTTTAATTGCATAAGAAAACAACCTAATGTACTCCGGTCCAGTACATTACATTATATTCATAAAGCAACGATGAGCTGATGAACCCTATGAACTGAAAAAAGCAATTCAAGGAATATTTAAAATGTTTTCCACATGCAGGTATTATCTGTTCAAAAAGAATAAAGTATTAAAGTAAATTTTAGTCTACTATTGCATACACAAAAGACGTGGACGATGGTTATCCTAAAGAGTGCAACACCATACAAGATAGAAGGGGAGTTAGATTTTTCTGGTTATCCCTGCATACTATTTGACTTTTTAATCAAAAGACTACATTAATCCAGTCTTTTTTTATAATAAGAAATACAGTTGTTGAAAATATATCAACTTTGACCCTGAAATTCTACCTTACGAACTTCACTGGAGAACTGAAGACATATTTACCCATAACCTCTCAACTATAATGGGTAAATAAATGTCTATCACTAGAGAACTGGGTAACTAAACACATATTTATATGCATACATGTCAGTGATACTCTGTAAAATAAAAATTATTCAGAACTATACGTATTGATATGAAAAGTACATAATTTTTAAATAAAAAGTCCTAAATTTCATTAATCTACTATTCAGATATTCAGTTATTTGGAGATTTAAAAAGATACTATCTTCTAATCATGCAGTTAGGGAATTCAGTTTTTATGTGTTTCTATAATATCTGAATTTTTTAGCATGAATGTGTATTTTGCTTGTTTTTTGATTCAGGTCTCATTGTATAATATAGGCTGGCCTTGAACTCACAGCTATCCTCCTGCCTCAGCCTCCTGAGTGCTGGGATTATAGGTGGGTGTGGTGGATGTTTTTTTAGTAAGAAATAAGGCCATTTTCTTTTTAATAAAATGAAAACTACCTTTACTACCATGCAATTAAAAAAAATGGCACCTACAAGCTTAGCTTAGGCCACACAGCCAATGTGGAGACAAAAATGAAAGTGAAGTTTTTCATTGTGTGACTTGGACTTATAGAGTTAACCACAAAAGTACCAAAATCTTTTGGGTAAAACTTACAAAGCAGCAAGATGTGTTGGCACATGCTTATAATCTCAGCCCTCTGGGAGACTTAGGCAGAAGGATCACACATTCAAGCCCAACCTGAGCGACTTAAGGGACTTAGCAAGACCCTGTCCTAAAATTTTAAAAAGTCTGAGGATGGCCAAGAGTGAAGGTGCATGCCCAGGCATTGGGAGGATGAGGCAAGAGAACTGCTGCTAGTTTGAGGCCAGTTTGAACTACATAAAGTTCAAAGACCAGCCTGAATTATAAAACAAGACTCTATCTCAAAACAAAACAAAGGACTTGGGGATATAGCTCAGCAGCACAGCGCCTGCCTGGCAAGCACGAGGTTGTGAGTTCGATTCCCAGTACCAAAAAAAGAAAACAAAGGTCTGGTGATATACTCAGTGTGAAGATCCTAGTACCACACACACACACACACACACACACCCCAGTACAAAGCATATTATAAATTAAACTTTGATGCCCAAAAATCTATGGCTGAAATGTTACTTGTTTAAAACATTTTACGTAGCCTACAGACTTCATTAACTCTCTTCCCCTTTGAGTAGTATATGACTCTGTCACTCTCCTGGACTGTTACTTTACCTACAATGTCCTAGTATTTCTCTGAGCTGCCATGTACGGCCAATTCACTATAAACATTTTCCTTTCTCTAGGCTCAACTTCTTGGCCTCCCAGCCCTAGGCAGACATTTCTTTCTCCACACTCCACTGTGGGGCCTCTATTTGCTCTACCATACTCTCCTAGGCAACTTCTTTCCCACTCAGAGTTTCCACTTCAAGTATTTGCTTATTCCAAAGTTTATTTATCCAGATCCTTCTTTTCAGCAATAAATTCCTGTATCTACCCAATGGATATACCTCTTAGATGTTTAACAAAAAGCTAAAAGTCAAGACATCAAAATTTCATCATCTTCCCTCTCAAAGTTGCTCTTTCTGTTCTGGATATCCACGTGAATGGCAATATCCAGCTGTCCCCGCCAGTGCTCTGGGACAGTCATGGTTCTCTCGCTCACTCCATCTCTCATACCCAGTAAGTCAACAAGTCCTATCCATTCTTCATCCTCATTCCCTCCCTCATGTCCTTAATTCAAGGCACCATCATCACTCACCTAGATTAGTAGTACATTCTCCTAAGCACTACACCCTATACCCTTTTTGACTGTACTGCCAATCTTTTAAAAAGAGAAATATACACTTATTACAACATGTTTAACTGACAATGATCCCCACTGCCTTCAGGAAAAGAAAAAAAAACTGCATGATTTACAATAACACATTTACTTCTCTAACTATTTATTCTGGAACTGGGTCTCACTAAATTGCTCAAGCTGGCCTTGAATTTTTATCTTCCTGCCTCAGTCTCCCAAAATACCTAGGATTATATTATAGGCACGCATCATTGTGCTTGGCTCTGTGTGTGTGTGTGTGTGTGTGTGTGTGTGTGTGTGTGTATAAAATCTCTTACCTTACCCCCTACTCCTCTCTTAAGATCTAGCCTTGGAATTTTTTCAATTCCTTCACTATACCATCTTCTCTTCCTATCTCTGTACATGCCACTCAGTAGCTGGGAAGATTTAGCTCTCACTCCCAATTAACATTCAGTTCCCAAAATTAGCTCAAAGAAGTGATTTAAGTTACAAAGTTCTTACTGTACATTACTGTTATCATTTTCAATCAGATTGCAATTGCCTCCCATGTTAAAAAAAAAAATCTGGAACAAGTGATGCCACCTCTCTAGCCTACACTGTAACTCCCCAACCCCCACACTCTTTCTTAGTTACAGCCATGAACTTGTGTAACTTCTGATTATCCTCCAGTCACAACAGAAAATACCATCCTTGAGCCCCCAAAAGCAGATTAGGTATCCCTCATGGCAACGTATAATTTTCCCTACTGTAGCCTTATACTACTATAATTGCTTGTTTACTTGCCTGTGCCCCTCGAAAGTTTGTAAATTCCCTAAAGAGTCAGACCAAGACTGTTCAACACTGAATCACCTATATGTGGCACAGAACGGATATCCAATAAACAGCTATCAAATAAGTTAAATGATTTTACATATAAAAGAACAGCTGACATTAAGTCAGCAGTAGAAAACAAATTACAAGTATGCCTTGCTTCATGCTTGATATTCTCTTGTAAATTATGTCTAAACTCAATTTTTGCAAACAAAGTCACATGGTAAGGCACCAACAGAGGTCACTTACTTAAAAGGGATTTTTCTGTCCTGAGGTTAAAAAAAATTCAAATTTATCTATTCTATATATGCTTAAATTTTCACACAATTGGTTTTCCCTTAAAATGATGAACTATAAAACATTTCAACATGTATTCCCTATCTTCCCCAAAGTATGATGCAATGTAATCTGTAATTATACACTTTAACAAGTTTTCTTTGTACAATATTCCTTTAGTTCTCTAGACAACCTATAAATTCAGGTGTACAGTAACACTCAGTATAGGTCTATATCAAGATATAAATCCCTTTCCACAGGATGATTATTTGTTAGAATTTAGGGACTATAATAAAGTGAAGGAATGTAAAGAGCTTAACTAGAGAAATGAGTGGGTTACCCTAAGTAGTAGTTAACCAAAACAATTCTTTATTCATATAACAAAAGTAAACTTCAATATGTCACAATCATGTGATATAAGCCAAGTAGAATAAACAAAATTATATGCCAACTGTGGTTAAGAAATTCCTGTTTTTCTTCGTTTTAGAAATATAGTTTGATCCCCATTTAAAAATTTGCGAGATATTTTTCAAAAAATACTTTATGCTTTCTTTTGGCTTAATTTTCATATACTTGGACTGCCCATTTGGATTCAGCCAATTAACAAAATTTGTCTTTGCCTTTGATTTTATTCAGTTCTGTATAGAGCAAGCTCATAAAACTCTGCTTTGTGTTTTCACAAGATATTTCATCTCTACTCTTCTATACAATGCCTTGAGTTCTTTATTTTAGCAATATTAGAATAAAGATTTCTAAATGTAAATTTTAGAAACAACAACAAAAGCAAAACTTATATGAAATACCTGTCAACATCTGGCAATGTTTCAGTATTTAGGGGTACAAAATCACTACCCCAGAGGAAATCTATAATCTCTAATCCATAAACAATCACCAGAAAAACCCAAAGGATAGACAAACATTAACCACATATATAATAAAGGAGTTACATAATGTATCAATGAAGGACAAACTATGTTTTGTGAGTAATGAGTGAAGAGGGCATATTGAAGTTGCATGTTAAGATACAACAGTTAAAGCCGGGGGTGGTGGCGCACACCTTTAATCCCAGCACTAGGGAGGCTGAGGTAGGAGGAGCGTTGTGAGTTCGAGGCCGGCTTGGGCTACAACGCGAGCGCGAGGCCGGCCTGAGCTACACGGTGCAACCCTGCCTCAAAAAAACCAGGGCTGGGAGTTTGGCTCAGTGACTTAAGCGCCTGTCTCACAGGCTCGAGGTTGCGAGTTCAATCCCCAGTGCCGCAAAAAAAAATAAATAAATAAAATTTTAAAAAAAGATACAACCGTTAAGATTTCTGGGGCTGTTAGAACCTACTTCAGCTGAGAAACACTTTTCCAGCACTAGACAGTACCTGAGAAGGTCAAAGTGGTCTGATTGATGAAGGAAAAGCAGTTGTATGAATCTGTATTTCAGAATAAACAAATTACGGTGTGAGCATTGTCCTAGAATAAGGCAAGCTATTGAAGTCTTTTTAATATTTTTGTATTAGCATATGTGTACGATACATTATATGTATTTTTTTTCATTTTGGAGTATTATTACATACAAATATCACATCCTGAAGGCTAGTAAAGTCTCTATACAAAGAACAAAGATATGGTCCTAAATCAAAGTCAATGTAAAGCCAAAGAAAAATAAAAACAAATGTCCACAAACAATTCATACAAGAATGTTCAGAACAACACTATTCATAATGGCCAATGTAGAAACTCAAACGTCCAAATAATGAGATTTTTTAAATGTGGTATACCCATTCAATGTAGTATTAGCCAAAAAAAGGTATGAAGTAATCAAGGCATGCTCATGCACGCTGATCATCTCAGCTGAGGTGGGATGATCATGAATTCAAGCCCAACCTGGCAACATAGGTAAACTCTAACATCCCTAAAAAGGGAGAGGAGTATGAGTATTAATACATGTAGTACACTCCATAGGATGAGCTTTGAAAAATTACATTAAGTAAAACTACACAGACATAAAAGGGTACCTATATTGTATGATTACATTTGTATGACAAATTTATGTAATCAAAATCCACAGAAAATACTAGCTGTCAGGGGTTTGGGGGTGGGGGTACAGTGACTACAAATGGGTACAGGGTTTCTTCATGGAGTGATAAAAATCTTTTATAACTGGATAGCCCTATGAATACACTAAAAAAAAAATCAAACACTTATAAAGGGTAAATTTTATGGTATGTAACTATTATCTGGATTTTTTCAAAGGGAATTTTCAGCAATTATCCTGCCTCAGAGACATGACATAAACATTAGTAAAGCCAGGGACTAGTTTTCAGACTTCTGATAATAATTGTATTAATTGAGAATCATAATAGAAACAGTTTTCAAATATTAAGGTCAAAAGAACAGATGAAGCCAGACACGGTGGCACATCTCTGGAATCCCAGCACTCCCAAGGTTGAGGCAGGACAATCACAAGTTCAAGACCAGCCTGGGGTATGTAGTGAATGTGAAGTCAGCCTGAACTACCAAGTGAGACTGTCTCAAAATAGCAAAAAAACAGATGAAAGTCACCTTTTACTGATAATATAAAGAATGGCCTAGAGGTGACAAAAGATATTTGAAGGCAAAGACACAGTACTTTCTAAGTAACAAAGAGATGAGGAAGGCCTACCTAAAATGGTGTGAAGAAAAAGATTTATAAATTGTTCTGAAGGAGAAAACGACAGTAGGACAGCATCTCTAGTAACAGGCAATAAGAGAAAAAAGTAAAACAGTAAGAATTGGATTCAACAGTAAAATGCACTATGAGAAAGATGATACCAGTCATAGTGAATAAAATGTATTTATCAACACTGATTAGGCATATACAGTCCCCAACTGACAAATATATATCACATTTCAAATGTTTCTAAATCAGAATAATAAGCCCATTTGTCCAGAGAAATAATGTCCAAAGCAGTTAAATCTGCAAATGGTGTACAATAATTTATTGTAAGTTTTATTTCTATTCTCCTAGCAGAAATCCAGTGTACCAGAAGTCCTGTCCCTACCTCTCAGCTCTTTCACACACTACAGCTTCATGAAACACGCCATCACTTCCTAAACTCTTAACGAGAGAAAGAACTTCTCTCCCCTCCAATCTGTTGCCATAACCACTTTGGGAATATAGAAAACCCTGCTGCCTATTCCTCATAGAGGAGAGACCAAAGCAGAATCACTTGCATGTAGAGCCATAAGAATGAACTTCTGCCACGGCAGCTTTACATACAAGAGAAATTCTTAAGTCCAACACTTGGATTCTAGAGGCTGCTTGTTATCATATGGCCCACATGCTTAAAGTGGCAAGCTATCACACGCATAATTAAGGTGCTCCATATACGCTGATATATGTATGCCCACTGTTTAGCATCATACCAGTGGGTGCAATGAAATATGTAGAGCGTATGCATATACCACTACACGTACAGCAAGAGCTCAAAAAAATACTTAACAAGGGAGAGAAAAGGCATGAGGAGAAAAATCAGATCCATGTAACTTCATAGGGCTCTGCAGGAAACACAATGAAAAGCATCCCTGTTCATCCTATTCCTCCTGGAATGCCTTCTCTGATGAGATCTCCCATATCCTAAAATCCAAGTCAAATTTTGGCATCTTGAGAGACTTTTTCCTAAAAATCCTAAACAGACAGGGGCTTCCTCTCTTTGTTGCAATAACATATTAATTACAGTGCTTATTCAACTGCTGCAGTTTCATTTACAAGTTTGTTTCCCTAGTAGATATTTTCTCAAGTAACAGAATGTGTTTTCATCCTTGCCTCCCCAATACGTTGAACAATATTGGGCACAAGAAGAATTCAATAAATAGCTGCTGAACAGATTAACAAATGGATTTCTTGAAATGTTAAAGATACAATAAAAGTCACAGACAAATCCCAAATGAATTAATTTGTTAGTTTTGCTATTAAAAAAAGGGATCTAAGCTGAATTCAAAATAGTCTAAGCAGCGGGTATGAATGTTCTGAATAGTTAAAGAAGATAAACTCAAAGGCAAGCAAGCAACAAATGTCACAGGGGTAGTGACACACACCTGTAATCTCAGCAGTCTGGGGAGCCAAGGCAGGAGGACTACAAGTTCAAGCCCAGGCTGGGCAATTTTGCAACTTAGTGTTACTCTGTCTCAAAGTAAAAAATGCTTGAGGGGTGGGGAGGGAGTGTATGCTGGAGATGTATGTAGCACAGTGAGAAGGTCCTGAGTTCACTCCCTGGTACTTGGAAGGAAAAGTACACAACTTTTCCCTGTCTCATATTACAAGGTTATAAGGGTAATTCCTTATTGCACATACAAATTTCTGAGTGATAGAAAGTATATTTTGTCTTTGGCATTTATAATATTTACATAAAAATGCAGAATTGAGGGGGAAAGGATGATAGGATACTGACTTGTTTTTATTAGATTCTGCTGGGGAAAATAAAGAATTCCAACCAAGTTCTGATCATATTTAAAGAATTAAAACAAAGTTCCAATGCAAGCTGAATTTGAAGAGTCCCTCCTGCTGGTCACCAAACAAATGGTTCACAGGAATGAGAGTAGATACCAGCCCAAAGTCAAGGGAGCATTACACATGTAAAGTAGCTAACAGGTGTTTGAAAATTACGTAGCATCTTTTTGGCAATTGATGAGAACCAATATGAACACATAAGAGTAAAAATTATCCAGGGTAAAATTTTTGTTTTAATGTTTGTTTGCCTAATGTTGCAAAAGTATTACATTTTATGTTTGTAATTTTTACTTCCTCAAATCATAATACTAGAAAAGATGCTAAAAATGATCTACTAAAATCCCCTACCCTTGCCCAAGATCATATTCTAATGAGAGGCAGAGGCTAAACTTAAACTCAGGTCTCCAGGATTCCTAGTGTAAAGCTCTTTCAACTAGATAGCATTTTCACATGCTAACATGCCTTTCATTAGTTTGGTACCACACACACACACACACACACACACACACACACACAGAGTCCTAATTATATAACACTTGGCCTTTTGAACATAAGTTAACAACAGATAGAAAACCTTTTGTTTTTCTGTTTTGAAGATAAAATTCTATTCCTAGTTGATTTTTTAAACTCTTTACAAATGTCCGAAGCCTACAGTGAGTCTGAGATCTAAAAACAAACTTTATTAAGTTTCCATTCTTTCAAACAAAGTCTGATTACCTAAATTCTATAATTGACTTAAATAATGAACCCTGCTGTGCTACCTAGTGAGTACTATTCTGGCATTCAGGTGCAAAGGACACTACCTAATTTATGGTGACAGTGAGAACAAATTAATTGAGATGTATTACACATTTATTTTAATCCTATTAAAATTGGAAATTACACAACTATAAAAGGTCCTTTTCTCTTGTATGGAATCATGCCTCAAATAATTTCTTCTTTCCCTATGCTCCTTAAGATGCCAATTTTATCCTCAGTGTGGTATACTAGCAGGGTAGGATTACTAATTCATTAAGTCAAAGAAATGGTCAATCAAGTTATTTTATTTCCTAAACCCTAATAATTTAAGCTAATTTCTCTAAAGTCTTTTACTAATCATGTTCTATGCTCACTGGACTACTGAAAGGATACAACATTCATATATATTCATTTTAATAATCAAATATGTCTAAAAGCTTATTTACATTATTTAATTCTATTGTAAATCTCAGGAGCCAGGTGTGGTGGTGCACGCCTTTAATCCCAGCACTCGGCAGGCTGAGGTAGGAGGAGCGTTGTGAGTTCGAGGCCGGCTTGGGCTACAACGTGAGCGCAAGGCCGGCCTGAGTTACATAGTGCGACCCTGCCTCAAAAAACCAGGGCTGGGAGTTTGGCTCAGTGGCTTAAGCACCTGTCTGGCAGGGGTGAGGCTGTGAGTTCAATCCCTAATGCCACAAAAAAAAAAAAAAAAAACCTCAGGATTCTTTCTCAAGTTGTTACTGTTGTAGCTCATAGATTACTATGAAATTTCAGCTGCAGATATATAGTTTAATTTGAAAGTAAATCAATACTAGAAGTAAATTATTTGATCATCTTATTATAAAAGATTAAACAGCCACAAGTTTTATTTTATCAAGACTAAAATGCATTATATTACATTTTGCTGACATAAGATCAAAAGAACCTCATAAATATAATGCAGTGTTTCACCAGAGCATATAAAAAAGCCAAAACAAAAAAGGATTCCCTCTGGAAAACAAAAACTGTTTCAAGTAATTATAAAATTCTCCTGGGGGCCAGGGATTATAGCTCAGCAGCATGGCACCTACCTGGCAATCACAAGGTCCTAAGATCGACTGTCGTTTCCAAAAAATAAAATAAAATTCTCCTGATATTTGATCCATTACACACAAAAAAAAGTTCTTCATATAAACAGAATCATTAAAGACTGCTGGAAAAACTACCCAAAAGATCACAAATAAAGCTCTTTTTTTTTTTTTTGCAAAATGCAATGCTACTTTGCAGCCATCATAAACGACTAACAAGCCAGAGATTTAGCTCAGTGGCCTAAGCGCCTGCTGGCAGGGACCAGGTTGTGAGTTCGATCCCCAGTACCAAAAATAAAATAAATGACTAGCCGGGAGTTTGGCTCAGTCCCTTAAGTGCCTGCCCTGGCAGGCGTTGGGTTGTGAGTTCAATCCCTGGTGCCGCAAAAAAAAAAAATAAATAAAATAAAATAAAATAAAAGACTAACAAACATACATCACACATCAGTTATTTTTCAATTGTATAATTCTTTTCAAATTATTCTTCTAAATTAAAATCTGACTATTAAAATATAAAATGTGTTTAAAAGTACCTCCTGCCAATACACAATACTGTACATTTTAAGTATGAAATAAAATCAAATTTTAAACAATTTGCATATTTTAATTAGTCTAAGTTGGTTATAAAAACAGAACTGGCTTCTTTCACAGGAATTAACTATAATTTAAAGTCACTAAAGTCACTAGAATTTCATAAAACACATGATAGATTGGTCAAATGTCCTACTATGTCTAATTTCACAGGTCTAGAGATTTTATGAATAGTCTCCAAATTACAAGGGGAGATGGTTTAAATCCTTTGAAAAATATTGCTGTGTATAGTAAGTAAACAAGGGCAAGTTTTAAATACCATCATTACAGAGTAAAACTTAAACGAGAAATCTAATTAGACAAGAGTCAGTATCGCCAGACGTTGATTTCTCAAATGTCAGCAGACTATCCATTCCATTAAAAACTACTTTTAAATACACGCAGAACACACAGTATCAAGTTTTCAAATCCCTACCTTTCTTGCCCATGTCTGCACTGCTTTATTGATGCATAAAAGCACGGAAATACACCCAAATTAATTAGAGATACTGTCTCCTAGAATCCATTTTAAATTTTTTTTTAAATATTTCAGCAAATCTAAGAAAAATGTTGACTAAATAAATACTTCCTTTTCCAACATCCAGAACACTTAAGTATTTATAAATATGGCCTGCCCCCCCCCGCCCCGGGAACTACTTCAGCTTTATGAATGGTTTCATTTTTTGGCGTCCCCTAGTTGTTTTAAAGTAATCATTTTAAACATCAAATACCTTCTAGCCAAACCAACAGTGATGCCTGAGTAAAGCCACTTTGTTTCTAATAAAATCCAAAGATTATATAAGAAAACTGTAACATCTTTCGAATAATTTTCTAAAAGGCAGCAGAGTAAAATCCATTTTTACAAGAAGAAAAGGAGTCAATAAAATAATTTTCTCCCCAACTAAGAATTACGTTCCATTTTGTCAATATTACAAAACATTCATCTACTGACAAAGGAAAAATGAACACTTCACTTGCCTGTTAGGAAACTAAAATGGGAGCATTACTAGTCATGGACTTAATGAAGTTATTTCTAGGGGAGAATATTTAAAGCAAAGAAATCGCCAGCCGCTAAATTTTGGGGAGACAGCCTGAAAAAGATTGCTCCTGTTTGTCACTTGCCTTTTTCCCCACCACCCACCTTGCACCAAACACCCATTGTTCTACGTAAAAACTCACAACTAATGATACCTAAATAGCCACTGCTACGTTTATGTTGCAGATGGCCACTATAAGGTACTCTCCAGGACCACATTCACTCGCTGCCTTTTTTTCCACCAAATAAAATCCATATCTGGTAATAAATCGATCACAAACTGCGGGGGGGGGGGGATAACAGCTTCCCCTCCAAACTGACGCATGTCACTCCAGGGGCAGGTGAGGAAATTCCCCAAAGATTACCATAATAAATCGACCACAGAAAAATATCATTTAAACTGCCGTGTTTTGCTTTTTTAACGAATTTTTAAAAAGTCCAGTATTGAAATCCTCGGAAAGTCTACAGCCCGTGGGGTAGCGCGTCCTCTTCCTCCCTGCCAGCACGCAGGATTTCTCACGGGTTTAGATCCCACTTCCTCCCCCAACCCGGCCGGCGGGCCCGCGGCGGGCGTGGAGGACGCGGGAGCCCCGCACCGCGGCGGCCCTCTCCCCGGCGGCTACCTGCCCCGGCCTGCGGGCGCGCGCCCAGGGCTGACACCGGCACCCGCACGCACTCACCCATCTTTCCTCTTGGCTTTGTAGACGTGACCATAAGTGCCTCGGCCAACTTTGCAGCCCTCGTATTCAAACAGGTCCTCGACCCGCTCCCGCTCGCTGCTTAGCTTCACTTTAAAGTCATAGTCCATTGTCACAGCCCCCGAGGCCGGGGCGCGGGGTCGGGGGGCCGGGCGGCCGGGGTGGGGACCAGGGAAGCGCCGGCAGCCGCGGCCCCCGGGAGCCCGCCCGCTCTACAGCCGCCGGCCGCAGCACCAGCCCGACTGTGGCGGCGAGAGCAGGAGGAGGCCCCGCGAGGGCGCCGCGGACATCCAGGAGAGCGGCGGGGCAGAGGCCGGCGGGGGGGCGCGGCGGTTCCCCGCGCGGAGCCGAGCCGGGGACGCGGCTGGGGGTGGGGAGCTGGTGTCCCTGCCCTTCTCCCCGCGGCTCCGGGGCGCCGGCTCCCCGGCGCTCTCCGGCCGGCCGCGCGCCCCGCGCCCGCGGCGGTGGGAGCGGCGAGGCGGCCGCGGCGGGCTCTCCCTCTCACACGCGCACTCACGCCTCGCCCGCTCCCGCACGCTCACTCGCCCGCACTCACTCCCTCGCTCACTCTGCCATACACTCCGACAGAAAGGCAGCGCCGCACAACAGCCGGTACCTCCTCAGAGAGAGGCGGAGGGAGGGCACGCGCGGAACACGGCCGCGGCTGTCGCAAAAACGTCGCAAAGCCTCTGGCTGCCTCGGCCCTACCTCCGACCGGTGCCCGCGGAGGCTGGCTACCCCTGCTGGCGCCCGCACCCCCGGGACCGCGTGCAGGGAGCCAGGGAGCCGCTGCCCAAAGCCGCCGCCGAGTGCACCACGTGGACCGGCCCCTTCGGCGGCCGGGTCCCAGACTACAATGCCCAGAATGCAACGGTGGCCTCCGACTCCGCCCCCCCTCCGACCCCCGCCGCGCGGTGGGAAATAGGGAGCGTTGCATGATGGGACTGGTAGTCCAAATTGAGCCGTGTTTCAGTGACTTAGGTATTACGCGCGCACGCGGGCGCGCGCTCACACACGCACACATAAGCGCACAAACACACACACACACACTCACATTCACACACACGTCGCCGGTAGAGTCTGATTTACGGCATAAAGTTAGCCAAAGAGATCCAAATATGAGGGCGATTCCATAGTATTAGAATCACATTTTGTACCACTTAGCAACTCCAGATGTTATAGGAGACTAGCACCCCCAAAAGCCTCTACGCTATTTGTAAACGTCTCACAGACTAAATGTCGGGGTTCTACTGGCGTTCTCAAGCTACCAAAGTAAGGGTTGCATAATGGCATCGAGATGGTGACACACGTTACAAACATCGGTAAATTGAGTCCGTGATGAGTACAGCATTCTGCACTTACGTCTATGACACCACCAGTTTTCACTTATGATTACAGCCATAGATCTAGATCCATGGAGATTAGTTTATTAATCATTTTAAGATGCAGAAGATGCCAAGAAGAGGAACCCCAGTATCTTGATAATATTCCCTCATTTTGTGTTACCCCTCTTATTTGGTTTTAATTTTGCATTTTCACTTGCTAGTATTTCCACTAAAGCTCCCCAGTTTAATGGAGAGTATGAGCTTTTGGACTTTAAAACTTTCCTAACACTTATTTTTCCTCACCTTTTCTGTAGTACTAAACAAATTGTTTTGCCTTTTATTTTCTTTCCCTTGCTGGGTTTTAATTCCTGTAGGAAGTCATATTTGCATCTTCCCTAACACATAGTATCATACCTTGATTGCTGTCCACAGTAAACATTTTTGACTTAATGAGTGAATAAATATTTTATGTCAAAAGATTATCCACTCAGATCTTTTGTTAATGTTAATGATAAAGTTTTGTGTAGAAAAACTCTCAGAAGTGCCATCTCTTATGTGTTTCCTCAGAATAAATTAGTGCCTTCACCACTGATTTAAAGTAAGTTACTTTTACTTAATATACTACTATTCAGTGGTAAAGTATACTAATTCCGGATGAAAGAAACAATTTTGTAAGGAAACTGAGTGTCCTGATTATGGATGTTCTTGGGTCAAGAAAGGAAGCTCACATTTAACTAAGGATGAGAAAGCCCTGCTTTTCTCCTGAAGAAAGGGCTGCTTTTCTCCCAGAAAGTAGGTAAGAGTTAGGAATTTATACTCCAATATGGTGATACGGTGGCATGGGGTGTACCCTATGAGATGGTTTCGGACGGGAAGTTAAAGACAATAGCCACTACAGCCCCCTACAGGACAGCCAATGCATTACGAGCAATAACATCTAACTCTGTAACCAGTTTTAAGTGTTTCTTTTCCACATGGCATTGCCCTGTGTGACCCCTAGGCTTCAAATTGGTTTTAGCAGACGAGTCTGTGTGCTTTGGAGGACAGAGGAAATCAGCAGCCAGAAACTCCACAATGCAAGATAAGAAGTGGCCAAAGAGCCAAAGCCATGAACTGGGGAAGGGCTCGTGGCACATATTACTGTAAAAATTTGAGTAGAATCTGTGTTTAGGGTAGACTTCCTGTAGATCAAATGAGGGAAATTTGGACTTGTTATTTAAGTGAGTTTAACATAGTAGGTACACGAAGTTATCATTTCCACTTGATTTTCAACCCCAGGTAACACTGATGTCTTTTTTTCTTTTTTCCTCCTTGATAACTTCCACCGTATTGTAGAGCCTGTGACCGGCATGAGGCCATGTTCCTAACAATGCTCTAATAATACTCACAATACTTTGCATAAAATACGATTTTATTTACATTCTAAATGTAATATCTCCAGTGTTAACATGCTTGCCAAAAATCAGCCTCTTATTTTAATTGCCTCCTGTACCACTCCCTAAGAGGATATTCTGCTGCTATTTCAAACAAAATTTCTGAAACGGAACATACCATCCTGTCCTCTGAACTTCTCAATTTCTGTGATTATTGATGCCAGCAGTCATTCAACTGCTTTATTACCAGACCTCCTTCTTCAGGCCTTCCCACGTGGTGTCTAATTCACCTCTGCGTTATTTTTTGGGCTCAGATGCTTCCTCGTGCTATCTCTGACCTTTGCAGCCCTTCCCATCCTCCAGGATACAGCTCAATGTCTAACTTGGTAGTGCAGCTTTTCCTGATTCGTGTAAGCGAGTATGACTTTTGTTGACTATGAACCTCCACTGCAGCCCTGGCACCACTGTGTTTTATTTGTAACTTATTTAGAAACATCCCAGTTACCTTATAATTTAATTATTCATTTGATGCACTTTTAAACAACCTGCCCTTTAATAAATGTAATGACTGAGTCTCTCCCTTAATCATCTCTGTGTCCCCTACCATGCCAAGCACGTAGTTTATATAATGATATTTAATTAGAATGTATCCTATTGGATCGATTTCTTTAAAAGATAAAATGGACCTTACTATTAATAAAAGTAGGGTTAAGTCATTTAAAACATTTTGCACCTTGTCTCCAAATGTGTGCTTTTTGCAACAGGACTTAGTGCTTCATGATGTATTAATGCAAATGCCCATGTAGGTCTTACATTTGATCACTCTCACTCTTTATAATTTTGAGCTCCATTTTCCCACTCCATGTCAAAGCACGCTTTCAATAGAAGATATATAACTTTCCACTTATCGGCTGGCATGTTCATCATCTTTATTGTCAAGGAACACATACGGAGCATCCACATGTGAGCGCTGTGTTAGTCACAACAAAGGACAAATGAGGTTAACTCCAGCCTTTTAACTTTTTTAAAGGAAAGGTTTAATTTTGCACACATAACCATTTAAATTTTCAAGGAAAATATTGACGCAAAAGTTTCCGAATGAATTCCATGAACATCCAGAGCATAATTTTGATCTTAGAAATGACCAAAAACGCAAACAAAAAAACACACAGCACTTTCAAAAATCACTTTTCTCCCAACCATCATGTGAGCATTGTTGGCTCTTGTAGATTCATTTCTGGAAACACAGCCACTAGCAGTTGCTGAATTTTATATCAGACAATGTCTGTCATTAGAAACCGACTGCTTCTCAGTTCCAGCTCTGAAAATTACAGGAAGGTCATGGTCCAGCTGGGTCAAGCATATTCTGAGCCAACCAAATGTGGTTACAGGGACAGGGAAATGTAAGAATATGAGAGCTTCTTTGTCAGAAGAGATGAGGAGGGAGTTAGGGTACAGAGATCGCAGGAAAAGGAAGAAGACCTAAGTATTATAAAGGAAATAAAACAGGGCAATGTGCTAGAAAGTGGGACCTGCAGGCCGTTACTTCATGTTGGTAAATGGCCAAGGTCTCCGAGGAGCGATGCTTAACCTAAGACCTCAGTGTTGAAGAGAAAATCCTGGTAAAAGCAGGGAGCAGAGCGGTTCAAACATATCAGACGCGTAGCAAGCACAGAGGCTTTCAGGCAGAACGGAGACACAAAGGTTTGTGTGACAAAAGCATTAGGAGCAAAGGGGGGATTCATAGGAAGAGAGGACAGAGAGGCAGACAGGGTCCAGATTACATAAGACCTTTTAGACCACAGGAAGAGGTTTAGTTTTTATTTTTAGAAAAATAGGAAACCACTGTAAAGTTGTGGAGAGAGGAGTGACAAGACTGAATTCGTGCTTTAAAAGGAATATCCCGGGTGATAGAGGGAGGTCAGGTAGTGAGCACCAAAATGCAATTGTATAGAAGGAATGAGTTCTGATTTATAGCACGTTGGGGTGGCTAAAGTTTACACTAATTTACTATGTATTTTATAAAGAACTAGAAGACAGGAATTTAGAATTCTCAACCCTAGACAGGCATGGTGGCACATGCCTGTAATTCCACCACCCTAGGCAGTTGACAGAGGAGGATAGCAAGTTCCACTTTAGTCTGGGCATCTTAGTGAGACCCTGTCTCAAAGTAACAAATGAAAAAGGGCCCACAATGTGGCTCAGTGCAAAGGCCCTAGATTCAATCTTTCTCAGTATTAAAAAAATTTTTCCTAACACAAAGAAATGATCAACTTATTTCCCCTTCCTCTCTTCCTCGCCCCTCACCCTTGTTCCCTTGGACCACTTCCCTATTGCAAAAGATACATCCCTTGACCCTTTCTATCCATCCCATAGCATATTCTTTGTTTGTATTTTCTCCTACTTGAATGAGAGACACCAAACGGTACTTACCCCTGTGTGTCTGATTCATTTCGTTCAACATTATATTTTCCATGTGCTTCCATTTTCCTACAAATGTCTGAAATTCATCATTTTTCATTGCAAACTAGTATTCTATTACATACCGACACCACGTTTTGCTTATTCAGTCTTCTGTTGATGGGTATACAAGCTGCTTCCAGGATTTAGTGATTACAAATTGTACTGCCATAAACACTGATATGTAAGCATCACCATAGTATGATAACGTAAGATATTTGGAGAAGATACCTCGCAGAGGGATCACTGAGTGAGGAGGAAGAGAAGAGGAAACAAGAAAACTAAAGATATGCCCTGTACAGGGGAACCTACTAACTCTAATTAATGTAAATACTATATGCCATAACATGAACTAAAACAAATAATATCAACAAATATGAAAAAGGGATTTGGGGAACTTGTGCGGGAAGAAGGAGCAGGAGGAAAGAGGAAGGGGACTTTAAAAAAATAAAAAACTATAATATGTACATGTAAATACTCCCAAGATGATTATAAACTGCATGTACTGCAAATGTGTGCTAATAAAAAATGAAAAACCTTTTTAAATGGTCAATGTTTAGGGTGATAGAAATGGTATTAACTTAATTTGATCATTATACTATATATATATATAATTATCACACTGTACCCCACAAATATGTACAATTATGTGCCAATTTTTAGTTTTTAAAGTAAAAATATGATCCTGGCTGAAACATGAAGAATAGATTTTCAGAAGCAAGTTAGAGACAGAAATGGGGAGTAATAGGACCTGCTGATCAGTTGGAAGAGAAATAAAAAGAAGGTATCAAGACAGTTCCTGAAGACAGCACCACTTACTGAGGTAGGGAAGATTTTGAGAGGGATATGCTTAAGACATAGGCGGGGTGGGGAGGAGCAAGAATTTCATTTTGGAGATGTCAGATGTGAGCTATCTCAGGAATCTAGGAGAACACACTTAGTGGGCAGGGAATTTGGGGGACTGAAAGAATAGGATTAGGGGGCTGGGAATTTAGCTCAGTGGCTTAAGTGCCTGCCTGGTAAGTGTGAGGTCTTGAGTTCGATCCCCGGTATATATATATATATATATATATATATATATATATATATATATATTAAAAAAGAATAGAATTAGGGCTAGATTAAGTATTTAAAAGTCATCAGCTCTACAAGTCCATTAGATCACTCACAAAGTGTGTTGTAGTGAGAAGGATAGAGACCTTGAGGACTGCCAACATTCAAAGGCGGGGTAGGGAGAAAACCAAGGGGGAAGACTGACAAGAAGGGGCCAAAAGGCCATTTGGCAAATCAGATTATATGGTGTCACAAAAGCCAACAGAAGAATATGCTTTGAAAAGGAACGATTGTCTATAATGCCGCATGCCTGCAAGACGTCAAGCAAGATAAAAGTAGTACTTATCACCATGTTTCTCAACCTCCTTTAAAAGTATTTCCCTCCAAGGTATATTTTTAGACTTTTTTGTCCCCAACTGTCCACCTCCATGCAATGTTAATACCACAGATAATCTATATTCTAGTTTTATAATGAGGGACTTTGGAAGGCCACAAACAATTGTAATAACTTAAGATTTTTAAAGAACCGTCCTTTGCTCCCTTGTAGGTGACACTGTCCTGTTGATTTACTGATATGCAGGTGATTATTAACACTGACAAGAGTAACAGTGTTGTAATGGTGAGGTGGGGGGTTGAAGGTAGCCTGTGTTGGGTTGAAGGGTTTGAACAAGGAAGGAAGGTCCACTTACAGCAGGGTGATTAAGAGAAGCACCTCTGTAACCATACATGTGAGCTCTGTATTTGAATCTGCTCCTACCTTAACAGGGCAAGCTGCATTATTTAATTGTGTCTTGGTTTTCTTGTAAAATTCTTGTCGAATTCTTGTAAAACTAGAATTCTATAGTTGTAACTGGTCATTGCAAAGCTTAAGCGAGTTCAAAAGATAGGTAAACTATTTAGAATTGTGCCTAGCGCAAGGCAAGTGTTCAGTATATGTTAGCTATTTATTATTCGCCTCAATCACAACACTAGCTATGGTGGGCAGATGAAAGATAAGCCCTACACCATATAATCCAAAATCAAAGAAGAGGCTATCATTGAAGGCGGACATAAGGTTGAAGGAAACACTAGTCAGGGGAGATAAATGTATTTCACTGCTGATTCAATGGAACCAGTTGCACAGGAAACATTGAGGATAATAGCTTTATAACTGTTCCAGTATAGCAAGAGGAAATGGCCTCAGTGCCTGATAAAAGAATTGCCCTGAACGGGAGAGATGTCTTGTCCACAGTCACAATTAACAGAGAAATGTAGCAATCCTTACCTCATGTCTATCGCTGCTCTACAAATAACCCCAAAACATAATAGCATAAAGGAACAATGATTTTTTTTCTTTCTTTCTTTCCCATGAGTACATAGGTTGGTGGGGCTTGGCCAAGTGTTTCTGTTGGTGTCACCTGACATTGCTTAACTGTAGGCAGTTGCTGCTCTGATGCTGGAGAATCTAAAATGACCTCATTTTTATTTCCATGGCCTTGGTGCTGCTTATAGGATGGACCTACCTCTACATGTGGCCTTTCCTCTCTCAACAGTCAAGTTTAGACTTGCTTACATCATGTGGACATGCTGTAACAGTGTAAAGGTCTCCAGAGGCATAGGCTATGGGAATCACAAATCACTTCTGCCACATCCCATTGGTTAAACCAGGTTTGAGACCAGCCCAGGTCATTGAATAGGCAAGTAGACTCCACTTCACCATAGTAGGAAGTGTAAGATGCTATGGCCATGTTTCTCAGTCTACCATTAGCGTGGATACACATAAATCTCTTGACCTGGTGAGAGCTAATGCAGTTTCTTTACAGATGGCTTTCATTTTCTCTGTAAAGCAGAAGAAAAATGCACTTGTTAGGAATGAGGGGGAGAAGTAGAAAAGGAGTGATGATTATATATCTGAAGAGACCACAAGTTTCAAACAAGCTTTGGGCAGACAGGGAGGAATAGCTGCCAGGATAGCACGGCTGGACTTCTGGTCAACTGCAGGAACCATTTGCAGGTGCAGCCATGCATTTGTATTGATATCCATCTGCCCCATTGTGTGATTTTCATCACCAGCACTCAACAGCCCAGGTGGAGGCTGGACAAAGACAGATGTTGGATTCATCCTGGGTTGAGGCCTTGCCAGCTGGGTACGATGAAAGGAAAATGGGGCAAAGCAGATTAGGACTGCTGGCAAAAGACTAGTAAAAATGATAGACCATGATATTTAAGCTGGGTAAGAAGTGACATAAGGACAGGATTTCCCCTTTTACATTGTAACACTAGCTTGGAATTTTTTCATTTAATTTTTGCGAGGTAATTTAAAAAATAAATATCTACCTTCAGTACTTGCTTCTTAATAGCCACAGCAAGACAATTTCATTAAATGAATACTAAGAAAGAATAGCTAAAAAATAATATGAGTAATAGGTTAAAATGTTTCTTTGTCTTAACTAAGAGATTACCATCACTGTACCTATTAAAAGTATCACCATTTAAAACTCTCTCAAATGTATTTTTGATTCTGCTTTCATGGTCTGTAAGTATTAAGAAGTTACCTCTTAAATTGATAATCAGTACTATAATTGTGTTCCTTTTCTCACTAATAAATACCTTTTCAAAATAACCATATGGCTTTGCATTTTTCAGCTCAAATATATTTTGCTACAAAAGGAGTAATAAGTAATCTGTCAGAACACAGTTTAGTTTCATGTTCAGTTTTTCAAGGTTTAATGTGTTTCTGTGACTTCCAGGAGGTTTTGCTTTGCACCTCCTGTACTGCATTAGTCAGGCCTCGGAAAGCCAAATCTTTTCTGGCTGATTCAAGTACAGCCACGGATCTCGCCTCTGTGCCACATAGCTCTCTTCCTATTGCACATAAACATGATTAGGTCACCCCTCCAAGTACCTGATACTTGATACCCAGGGCTATTCGTTTCCATGCAACCCCATTCCCAGAACTTCAGGAACTCTTTCTCTATTAGGACCTTTCCCCCCACCAGCAAAGGCCGAGTTCCATCAGATATTGTCTTTCTTGCTCTGAAATCCTACACCTTGTTTAAATTTTAAAATATTGTTTCACTTACATCATTTCTCTACTCAAAACTCTTCAGTGGTCCTACATGACCTTCTACTGCCTACAGCAACAAGTTCAAACTCCTTCATCTAATATCCAGGTTCTGTATTTACTTAAGACTAACTTATGAAAATCCTGTAAGGCACTTTGCAGTCGAAATGGTAAATTAGATTAAAATAGCTGTATATAGCTAAGTTTTTCACAACACAAGCTCTTTTATACCTTCAGTATAGCTTCTAACCAGTTTCTCATGAACAACCTTCCATTTAATAAAAGAGTGATTCTCTGTATTACGTGTACATTGGAGATACATGGGAAATCATCCTAGTAATTCTTTCTTCCTTATTAAAGTTAAATTGCAAAATATTTAATTAATAAATATTCTGTGTATTCAAGATGTAAAGTGATGATCTGACATATGCATAGATTGTAATGATTAACACAACCAAATCAATACATCCATTGTATCCCTTCTTGCCTTAGATTTTCAAAATTGTTCATCTTCTTCTTGAGTTTGTATTCTTTAATTAACATTTCTTCACTTCCCTCACCCCTCATCCCTAGTAATCATTTTTCTATTCTCCGTTTCTATGAATTGGACTTTTTTGGATTTCACATATATGTGAGATCAAAGAATATTTGTCTTTCTATATCTGGCTTATTTCACTTAATATAATGTCTACCTAGTTTATCTACATTGTCACAAATGTCAGAATTTCATCTAGTTGTATGAATGAACAATATCCCATTATATAATATATTTTGCTTTATTCTTTCATGCATACTTAGGTTGTTTCCACATATTTGCTACATGTGAATAATGCTGCAGTAATATGGAGATCACTTCATGACACTGATATCATTTTTTTTGGATATACACTCAGAAATGGGACTGCTAGATCATGTGTTAATTTTATCTTGAATTCCTTGAGGCACTTCCACACTGTTTTCTTTTTTTTATTTTAAAGAGTATAACAACGCGAGCGCAAGGCCAGCCTGAGCTACACAGTGTGACCCTGCCTCAAAAAACCAGGGCTGGGAGTTTGGCTCAGTGGCTTAAGCGCCTGCCCTGGCAGGCGTGAGGCTGTGAGTTCAATCCCCAGTACCGCAAAAAAAAAAAATAAAATAAAAATAAAAATAAAAAATAAAGAGTATATAACAGAGTAAAACCAATCAAAACAAGCCAGTGTAAGAGATATAGGACTTCAAAACATTATGAAGTCAACAGTAGTTACTATAATGCCTTTAGATGTCTTCAAAATAGCTGCACATAACTTTAGACATAGTATAAAACAAACAGAACAGAATAGAATAGCAACAATAAAAGCAAAACAATGAATGTGATAAAGGACTTCAAAACAAGCCAATAGTAAATCCAAAATTGCTACCGCAACATATCTTGCTATCCTTGAAATAGCTTCTCCTACTATTGGATTTAACATAATCAAACAAAACAAAAGAGTAAAACCCAACTCAACAAAACAATGGAAATGACATAGGACCTCAAAACAAGACCATAGGGAATCAACAATGGCTGCAACTCTCAGAAGGAGATCCTGCTAGATGACACATTGCTTAGCAATATCCTCTGAAGCTATGATCAGACCACTGGCCCTAGACCTGCAATGTTAGTGAAACACCAAAGCACCACAGGAATCCAATCGCATTTCACCTTCATAGCTATCATCACATCCTGTGTTTCTTCAGATAAGCCGCTTGCTTACAGGGGGTGGAGGCAGTATGTCACTTCTTATTTGCCAGCCTGCCTGCCAGAAGGGCCTGGGGTCTGACTGTTTCCAGTCCGGCTGCGGCCCGTGCATGGTGTTGGTTCCCGGACTGGGGTTGTTTGCTGCTGCAGCCATTGTTCTCTTTAACCCTGGTCTGCAAATGGTGCTGACTCCCATACTGTTTTCTATAGTGTATTTGCCAATTTCCATTTCCATCAATGCTGTGCAAGGGTTCCATTTTCTCTATACTTTCATTAACAATTTTTTTGTCTTTTTGATAATAGTTATTCTAATAGTGTGAGGCTATAACTTTGAGTTTATTATCCTTGCTTTTATTATAATTTGAAGGTTTATGTAATTTGACTTTTAATAATGCTGTTTTTATTGAATGGTTCACAACAAAATTCCTGAAAATTGAGTAAGAATCTCCTAGGAAAGGACAAGCCACCCTCAGCAGATCACTATCCCAAACTATCTAGAGAGCCTCAGGATTATAGTATCTATTTTATGGTATTGTTCTCGAAAGGAGATAGTTTTGGAGGTGTTGCCTAGTCTTTAACTTTCTTTAGACTATTTTGGGGGAAGTAGGAAAAGGTATTTCGAGACTTGCTTACACAGAGGAGCTGCAATTCTGTCCATTTTAACTACGAAGGTGCGTCTTCTTTCCTCCTCACCTGCATACTGCAGGGAGACCCAGAAGTAAGAGGATTAACCAAAGCACCAGAGAAAAGAGGGCAAGATCCTGCTCTCCAAGGAGGAAAAGGCTACAGCACAAAGCAGCAGAACTGAAGTACAAATAACCATTGCCTCTCTCATCCTCTTCTCATCTGTTGGCTTAAAAAAAAGCGCACTTAGTAGAATGGGACAGAAGCTCTTTGCTGGTCTGCACAGCGTGCATAGTCCCAGACTCGGGCAGAGCTTTCCTCTCTGCCCTGGATCCCATTTTCTCTCTCTTAGGATTTCATGGCCTACCCCAGGAGAGGGCAGGATCATGGCCAGTGGTGGCAGGGAGAGGCAGGGTAAACTACCCAGGACTGGAGCCTGAAAAGGGCTCAGGATGGTGTACAAAATATGGAATTGCAAAGCCATCTAGAGAAAGCCTTCATCAGGGCAGAGGAGAGGCTGTTACTCTGATGTGCATTCAAGAGTCGAGAACCATTACATTCAAACAAGTTCATTGATTTTCCCTGTAATATTCATTGTTCCACTGCTTTCCCGTCAACACTCCTCTTTCTTTCTTTTCTTTGTTTGTTCGTTTGTTTCTTTCTTTCTTCCTTCCTTCCTTCCTTTCTTTTTTTCTTTCTTTCTTTTCTTTTTTGAGACTGCCTCCTTTTCTTCTTTACTCATCTGAATTGTACCCATTTTTGAGAACCAACTCAGGTACTTGCCACCCAGTGCTGATGCACTCCTCTAAAACCTAGCTCGTTTGCACTCGTTTGGCACTTAGCATATACTTATTTTGCTTTCCTGTGTTTATCCTGTCTCTTTAAAAGGATTCCAAGGTATAGAAGGGCTGGGACTGTGCTCAACAGCTCTTAATCTCTAGAACCAATCACAATGCCTTTCACACAATACTGATTTGTGTGTTTTATGGGAGGTGGTGGTGGAGATGATGATGATGATGTAGTAGATGTCATCAGTACTTTGGTTTATCACCTCAAATTTCTTTATTTCTTTAAGAGGCTGCCCTGAGCTCATAGAACATACTTTACTTTTCATGGGCAAATGTGTCTGGGAACTCTCACTTTAATGGCTGTCGGTATGAGAACTAACATTCCAGCTCTAATAACCCCTGACTGGGGCAGCACTGTCTCCTGTCTTCCCTTTGAATTTGAGTCAAAATAGAGATTGTCCCCTGGCTTAGGTTCCTTTCCTTTGCAGGTCCACTACCCTATTCCCTTATCAGTTTTTTCCAGGGAACGCTTCCTGAATAAATCATTTTCACATGAATCCTTGTCTAAGATTCTGCCTTGATGGGGAGAGGGGGTTGTTAACCTATTGCTATGGCTTGAATATGGCTTGAGTGTGGCCCCTAAAGCTTCATTTGCTAAAGACTTGGTCCCCAGTGCGGCCCTAGGAGTTAGGTCCTGAGGGCCACATGAAGGGTAAATGCTGGTCTACAGAGAAGCTTAGTTCTCAGGAAAGCAGGTTGTTATAAATCAAGGCTACCCCATCACTTGGCCCTTTCTGGTTCAGCCAGTTCCCTTTCCGTTTCTCTGCGTATTAGTTAGCTTTCTATGACTGCAACAAAATACTTGAGATAAGCAACTTATGAAGATTTTGGCTCACAATTGGAAGACTCCAGTCCATGATTGGTTGACTGCACTGCTTTTATCCCGCAGTGAGGCAGCACATCATGGTAAGAACATGTGATGGAGCAATGCCACTCACCTCATGAGCCAGGAAGCCAAGCAGGGAAAGAAGAAGGGTCTAGGGTCCCACTATCCTTTTTGAGGACCTAAGGGAAGTTGCTTTGACCCAAGGATGTCCCACAGGGCCCTGTCTCTCAAAAGTGCCAGCCCCTCCCAATGGCACCACCCTGAGATCAAACCTTTAACATGTGAACCTTTGGAAGATATTTAAAATCCAACCCATAGGACTCTGACATGTTTCAAGATAGCTATGACAGTCCTCATCAAAAGCAGAGCAGAGCCCATGTGATCCTGGACTTTTAGTCTCCAAAACTATGAGCTAAATAAACCTCTCTTCTTTGTAACTCCCAAGCATCAGGTATTCTATTCTGGCAACACAAAATGGTTGAATGCACCAACATAAAAGAAATGATAATATAAGAATAAAAATAATAATAGCTACATTTACTGAATATTTTCTATGTGCAAAGCATTAATTCATTTTATCTTCAGGATGAAGTACATATTATGATTACCTTAATATTACAGAGAAGGAAACTGAGGTATACAGCAAATAAGTAATTTGCTCAAGGTCACACAAATAACAAAAGAAAACTGGGGGAAAAAAGGGTGGGGGAACTTTGCAGATCAAGCATGGCCAGGTGGTCAAATAAAAAATAACTGTCAATGAAATTACCACTTAAATAAGCCTTGTGGGCTACTTGGAAACTAAACTACCATGTGTCTTTTTTTTTCTTTTCCTTTTTTAAAATGAATTTTGAATTTCAATAAGTAACTTACCAACTTTGGGAATCCAACCAATTTGTAATTAGAAACTTTATTTCTAGCTGACTCAGAAAATCCTCCTCTTCTACCTCTTTCCTTCTGCCTCACTCCTCCCCAGGATACTTTCTTGGTAATATACACCCTTAGTTCCAGGAAGTAAAGCCCATATTTGGACAGTTAATAATTTAGACATACTGCAGATTAAGTATATTATATGTGTAGCTGGGGAACTGTCATGCGTGTTTTGTCTCTAGCGTGGGCACTGTAAATTATGAATGGTGCTTATTGGAATTAATTTGTAAAATGATAAATTAAGGAGTTTTGCATAGTATCATCAATTTAACGAAACTGCAAACTTACATGTCTTGTTAAATGTGTTTGAATTTTACAGTAATCTGATCTCCTCAAGCAGTTTATCTGTCTATCTATAGTGACTGACAGGAAGAGGAAAAGTAGATCAGAATATTTTTAAACCATCTGACCGGGAAAGCAAAGAATTATAATGCAACAATCTCTCCATTTATAATTTGTGTGAATGTGTGTAACTTAGATAAACTTACTTGACTTTAGTGTTCGTATTTGTTATGCAAATGTAAAGGAATTCTCCAAGGTTGTAGGACTATTGGGAGAGTTAAAGAGATTGCACTTAAAGGGTTCAGTGGAGGGCCTGGCACAGAGTAAACAGTCAGCATAATAATAGTGATAATATTTTCCTGAAAGATTTTTGATGAATCTAGCCTAGGTCCTTTAACATCTGTGATTTCTTTTGAAACAATTAGCACTCATTAAAAGAAATACACAACTGAATGCCACTCTTCCATGAACTAGTTTTCTAGCTGTGCCGCGGCTTCCTGCCCTGGTTTCCCTTGTCCTCCTGACTCTCCCGCTCCACAACCCTGTGCTGCAGCTTTGTGTCCTCATCTCTATCTTGCCGGCCTCGTTCACTCTCCTTTCTTCCAGATATTATCTTGAACATTTAAAAAGATAATTACAGCAGGGCACTCAGGGCAACTTACACGTAAGCCGCTCTCCCTTCCAGCTGCCATCTCTCCCGTGCCCACTCGCTGGCCATCTAGCAACGTTTCCGGGGCTCTTATGATATGCAACGCCCCATGGTCTGTTCTGAATCAGTTGATGGGGTGTCTGCAACACAGTGGGCCCCCATAAATATTTACTTCCTTTTCCCTTTGACACTGACCTTCACAGGAACTTGCCCATTCTTATTCTGATGTCTCTTTTTATTTGTTTCTTTGTTTTGAGACAGGGTCTCCCGGTGTAGTTCAAGCAGGCCTTGAACTCACTATGTAGCCCAAGCTAGCCTCGAACTCATGGCAATCATCCTGCCTCAGCCTCCAGAGTACCGGGAGTACAGGTATAGGCCATGACACCCGGCTCTGATGTCCCTTTTAGTAAAATCGTTAGGCTTTAATCTTTAACTCCTTTGTCAGGGCTATTTTGTTTTATAATTCTGAATATAACATGGTAACTTTTTACTTCAGATACTTTAGAGGTTGCAGCCAAGAAAGGAGAAGAGTTTCTGGAATCTTATCTAAGGCTATTTGTGACTCACTGGAGTCATCTCTGTGCATCATGGTTTGGGGGTGTGATCATCAAAATGGAAAATTAGTTCAGGTCAACTTTATTTATAAATGTGATTTAATGTTGTTAAATGTCAGCTTATACCAAGCATAGGGAGAAATTGCATTTATCTCTCATCTTTGTCGTTCACATAGTCATTCCTTAACTATCTATTGCATGCCTATTGCAGACATTAGAACAGGCCCTGGCAATATATCTAAAGAGGAACAAAACTAGGGGTCTGCCCTCGGGACATCATAACCCAATCCAGTGTTTCTCCATCACACTGTACATTAGAATAAACTGGGAGATTTTTAAAAAATCACTGATTCCCAGGTCCCATCCCAGACCAATTAAATCTGAATGTTTTGAGAATTGCGCTCATCCATCAATATTTTTAGTAGTTCCTTAGAGAATTGTAATATGACGAATTTAGAATCACTGGGCTAGTGAATATTAAGGTGTATAGAGTGGCACTAAAAGTATATCGTAATCTCCTGGGGAGATAAAAAGTGTGTGTGTGTGTGTGTGTGTGTGTGTGTGTGAAATACATTCTATATGTTTTTTCTCTATATTTTTCTTATTCCTCCCCTTACCCTAAAGTGTACTGTTGAGACCCTTACCAAGAGGGGGGCCATATGCACTGTGTATTTTGGAAAACTATTTTCTTTCTTTTTTTTTAATTTTATTTTGAGACAAAGTCTCACTATGCTGTTTAAGGTGGGCTTGAATTCGCTACGTTGCTCATGCTGGTCTTGAACTCACAGTGATCGTTCTGCATCAGGTTCCCAAGTGCTGGATCACCACACCTGGCAACACGTTTGTTTTCTTACCCTCAAATAAGTAGAAGATAGAGAAACAATTATAACATGTGTCATAAGTGAAAGACACAGACCACTATAAGATCACATAAACGCAGAAGAAAAACATAGCAGAGGCTCAGACTAGTGAGAGATGTCTCCAAAAGAGGAGATCGATGATTTCTAAAAGATTTAGTCAGGCAGGAGGAAGTAGAGTAAGTTCTCCTAAATAAATACCCTAAGTTCAGGCTATATATTAGCAAATTCTTGCATTCTTCTTCCGTCTTGCTCTTCCTCCTGCACTACTGAAAGGTTTTTCCTAGAGGGTAGGCCATCAAAGAATCACTGACTCAGATTCTGTTTCTAGGAGTCTGACCTAAATTCCTTATTTCCCAGAGGAATTCCAGGAAGCAGGAAAGACTTCTAGAGTTGAATATTTGCTGGACAATTGGCCATAAGCACTTCAGTGGGTGATCAACAGACACTGGTATATGACAGCAACCTTCCCGCTGTGGTAAATTGAAATGTGCTGCAGGTAGACGAGACTGTAGTGGCTGGCGCAGTGTGCTTGGTGTTTGAGAACTAGAGAGTGGTCACTGAGGCTGCCATAGAAATAGATGACTACTGCCAGGCATCACTGGTGCTTTCAAGAGAGAAAACGTCAGGTTCATGTCAGTTATCATGAATGAAAGGTGAAGTGTGAGAGTTAAGGAGACTCACTACCTGCTGGAGAACAGATGGAGTGGAAGAGCAAGCACAAGTCTAACTTATATTGCAATACAGACTTACAGCAAAGACTAAACACCCAGTCAAGGCAGATCTTCTAGGCTAAAGCAGAGCCGTATAACCTTCAGCAATGAAATGAGAATATACCCTCATTGCTGGGTAGATGCAGCCTTTGAATTCCCATGTTCCCCTGAAATGTTAGGCCTGCAGAGTCAATCCTCTCCTTTGGCTGGAAGATAATGTCCTCTTTGCTTGTGCTCTGGTTCAGATGTGCTTCGTCCCCCAAGGGTTCGTGTGTTGCAAGCTTGGTCTCCTGTATGGCAGCGTGAGAGGTGAGAGGACCCTTAAGAGATGAAGCTGACAGAGAGGTCCACAGGTCA
Source organism: Dasyprocta punctata (assembly GCA_004363535.1). Taxonomy (NCBI): domain Eukaryota; kingdom Metazoa; phylum Chordata; class Mammalia; order Rodentia; family Dasyproctidae; genus Dasyprocta; species Dasyprocta punctata. The sequence goes on from RJWM01000576.1 coordinate 109,414, forward strand.
CTGAAGGTGCTGCCCTCGGAAGGGAATGCTGCTCTCATGCAGTGAGTTCCCATGAACCCCAGTCTGACCCTGAGTCCCTCTCTGGCCTCCTGTGTCAAGATGTGACCATGTACTAACGTGATCCTCTGCCCATATCTACCCCTGCCATTGCAGTGTGGTCTGCCATCAGGCCTTCACCAGGGACGGAACAAATCGGGCCCACACCCAACCTTTCCTACTGGCCTCCAAAACTGTGATTTAAATAAACCCCCTTTATTTATGGTATTTTGATATGGTAATGAAAAGACTAATATTCCCTGTCATACAAAGGTCTCAAATGAAGAAGACATCTACAAAAAAATGCTATCACTCCTTCCACTTCCCAGTTTTGGACACCCAGACCGAAACTGAAGTGTGGTGGGTCACATTTCACCACAACTCAGTTTCCATGCTAAGAGTAGAAAGGGGCAATAAGCCAAAGCAGTATTGGACTTGGATAAATTACACCAGCCAAACCAGAGAAAATTTTGGAGGGAACCATGAGGGTGTGGGACCTTGATGGGTAGAACATAAAGCTAGGTGAGGGAGAATTTATCAATATGGGGCCGTGGTTCCATGACGTAGGTGTTAATTCCCTGTAAAATGCTTCAGGAATGTTTCCATTACGCTGCTGGGTAATTAGTTGTTGAGAGCTTGGAAAAAACAATGGGCGACATGAATTGAAACAGAGAGGTCAGAATTGCCATGCAGGTTGGGAGAAGAAGGACTCTGTGATGGTTTGTGTATTAAATGTCTCCAAAAGGCCAGTGTGCTAGAGCTTGGTCATCAATCTGTGGTTGTTATGGTTTGTTCACTGTGTCAACTTGAGAATTCTAGAAGCTTAATTAAGTAACTCAGCAGCTCTACATCCTGGGGTGTAGAGCACCAGCAGTTACCTGTTCATTGTGTCACTTTGAGAAGGTGGGAAGTTTAACTGAGAGACTCAGCAGGGAGCCAGTGTTCTTACTTTGTAAACATCCTCACCCTGTGCAAAGGAGGAAGGGAGATTTATGAATGCTACACCCACCCTGGGCGGGGCAGGGGGAGGGAGTGCTGTGTACAATATAAGGGAGGAGAAGAGGCTTGCTCTTGCCCCTTTTACTCTGGCTGCTTTTGCTCTGCTGCTGCGTTGAAGTGTTGCCTCAATGCCATTCCACCCTGCCTTGGAGCCAGCTGATTGTGGACTGAAACCTCCAAAAACTGTAAGACAAATAAACCTTTCCTTCCCTGATTTTGTGCGTCAGGTGTTTTGTCCCAGCGATGAGGGAAAAGTAACCAAGACAGTGGTGCTATTGGATACAGTGGAACCTTCAAGGGGTGAGGCCAAGCTGAAGGAAGCTATGTCATTGGGACTGGGCCTTCGAAGGGGCTATTGAGTTGCTGGCCACCACCTTTCCCTCTCTTGCTACCAGGCCTCCCTGAGGTGAGCAATTTCCTCTGCCACAGGTTTCCACCATGATGTGCTGTGCCAACTCAGAAGCAAAGCAACAGGGCCAAGTGACCACGGATTAAAACCCTGAAAAATGTGACCCAAAACAAATATTTTCCTTCTTATAAATTGATTTGGTCAGGTATGTTGTCATAGTGACAGAAAGCTGGTGTTATGGTTTATATCTAGATATCCCCCCAAAGCCTCATGCAGTCATAAAGGTGGAATTCTAGAGTTTGTGAATGACTCATGGTCCAATGCTGGGATTATGGGTGTGAGTGCTACACCAAAGTGGGTGTGGCCTACACACAATATAAGGGACAGAAAGAGTCACCTCTCCGTGTTCCTCCCCTTTTGCTCTGTTTTCTGCCACCATGAACTGTTGCCCTCTGCCATGTGCCATTTTGCCTGAACTGAAACCTCCACAAACTGTGAACTAAATAAAACCTTCCTTCCTTCACTTTGGGGGCAGGGTATTTTGTCCCATCAATGATAGAAAAGTAACCAAGACAGCTGGCTAACAGGATCAAAAAGCTCGGGGACAAGGTCATGTCAAAATGGGCTTACTATATACAACCACGAAGCCCGTGACAGGTTACTTTTCTCAAGAGGTTTTAAGGTAACTAATGCAGCAAAAAATTACAGGTGAGAAGGGCAGCAGCATCCCTGAGAAGCTGTCCTCTACAGCTAATGCTGATGGTAAGAGATGCTGTCACAGTCAGATTTCTGATGGTAAAGGGGATCTGAACATGCTGGAATAACAGGGGCCAGCTGATAGCACTTAGTATCAGAAGTACTTAACTATTAGAACCACTTAATTGTTCCAGTGAACAGCTAGGCCACAGTGTCAGCCAGGAGGACCAACCTTTGAGGACACATGGAGAGGACTAACAGAATAGGGTGCTTCTAGGGACAGGAGAGATGAGCAGCCCAAAAGAACTGTGCTAAATATGCATACAGTAGAAGATAGCTCATCATTCATCAAGGGCCAGCAGAAGGCCAGTGACAGGCTTCCCACCGGAAAGTCACCATCTCTTATCCAGTTTCCAGACCAGAGTCATTTCCTAAACTCAACGCATCAGCTGAAAAAGAAGCTGCAGTCGTATGAGCCGAAACTCAATGGGAGCCGGGTAATAGCTAGAGCTCTGACCCGGGTGAATCTAAAGCAGGTTCACGGAGTCCATGGCCCCAACCTGTGGTTATTTCTCCGATTCCTTCATGGAGAATGAAAAAACAAAGCGGGTGGTGAAATTCTTACATTGGTTCCTCAGGCTGTAGAACAAGGGCTATTGTGGCAGGAAAATCTGAGTCATTGAAACTGCCTCTCTCCTGCCGAAACAATAATGCAGGCTATGCGAAGGGCGGAGGAACACCACCTCAGAGACTTAAAGAGTGCAGACGTTCATGCTTCTTATCATAACCCTATTTGGTTTTCCAACCTGATTTCTGCAAAACTGGGTGGGTCATAGTGTAGGAGAGTAGACTGCTAGGAATTTAACCAAATATTGGCCCCATCAGAGCTGCTTTGTCAGATTTCAGATCTTTACTAGAGCATGTTGTTATAGCTTTGGTACTACAAACTGCTATTGATTTGCAAATGTGTATCTTTTCAAACAAAGGGCATGCTTTGAATGTTTAGAACAGATTATTTATTGGTACCAGGGATTGAACTCACAACCTTGCACCAGCCAGGCAGGTGTTTATGCCACTGAGCTAAATCCCTGGCATACAGCAGATTAGTTATAAGATTAAAAAGAAAACAACCCCAATATTTATCAATAGTAGAATTAGTCAACTATTATGGAATGCAGTGAAATATTACACACCAGTTAAAATGAACAAAATATAGACATGATGTTTAATAAGAGAAGCTAGACATGAATTCATTTTCATGAAGTACAATAATGACTCTATGGTGACATAATGGTGGTTATCACTAGAGGATATTGACTCCCCAGAAGCAAGATCAGGAACTTTCCAGAATGCTGAATATGTTCTATTTCTTTATTGGGATAGTGGTACCATGGGAGTATGCATATGTTTAAGAAATTTTCAAGTGATACACTTAAAAGTCATGCATTTAAAAAGCTACAAAGAAAGGACAAAACTTGGACATTTCTCAGATAGACAAATTGTGTGGGAGTGGGATTTCAATGTGTTCTTTTCTGTATCCACCCGGAAGAAGGATCTGAAGCAGTTTGTATGCAGATGGCATGGACTCGATATACACTTGCCCCGTGTCAATTATTCTGCTGTCTGTTATTTATTGTCCAAAGGCACTTGGACAAGCTAGACATCCAGCAGAACACTGTACTAGTTGCTATTCTGATAACACTGGTACTAACTAGTCCTTAGGTAAATAGAAGTACTTTGTATATGTTGGTAAGATACATTTGCTCCAAGCCAGGGATTTAGCTCAATGGCTTAAGTGCCTGCCTGGTAGGCGCAAGGTTGTGAGTTCGATTCCCAGTACCAAAAAAAAGAAAGAAAGAAAAAAGATATATCTGTTCTGGGGGTGGGAGATAAATTTACCAAGATTCAGGGGCTTTGCCGTATCAGTGAAGTTTTTAAGGATCCTGTGGTCCTGCTCATTCTGGCACATCCCCTCCAAAGTGCAAGGCAAATTCTTGTAACTTGCATTTTTATCACCAAAAAACCCCTCAACCCCCCCCAAAAAAAAACAAAACCAGAATGTTCAGTGGGGTTCCTAGGTTTTGGAGGCAGCATAGTCACAGTACCTGGTAATACAGTTATCAGGTGGTTTGGAAAGCTGCCAGCCTTTAGGCGAGGCCAGAACAATAAAGAGCTCTCTAGTAAACACATCCTATGGTACAAGCAGCCCTGTCTCTTGGCCATATGAATCAGCAGATCCCATGGTACTACATAAACATGTCGTATGGTGCTTCTGGCAAGCCCCAGTAGATGAGTCACAGCACAGACCACAGGATTCTGGAGCAAGGCCATCACCATCTGCTGCAGAGAACTATGCAACTGCTCCAGTCATAATAGTGGGCCCTGGTAAATCACTAAGCATCTGACCATGGGACACAAAGTGACCACGCAGCATTAGGTGATCACAGGTTGTGTTCATAAGTTCAGGAAGATGCAGCAATCCTCCGTAAGGAATCCCATACATCTGTGATTAGGTTCAATCAGGATAAGAGGACATGTAAGGTAGCTTTACAAACAGGTGGCTGAGACCCCCATGTCATCTACGACTGCTGTCTTAATGCCTCTCCCTTAACTCTAAGCTATGGTCTCAGGGGTGGTTCCCCATGACTAGTGGTTCATGGGTAGGTCAGCTTAAAATTCAGAAGGGAAATCCTTCCAATTGGCAGAGTTGCAGGCAGTGCATTTTGTCATCAACTATGTTTGGAGATAGAAGTGGCCAAGGTAAGGGCATAGTCATAGACAGTGACAAGTGTCAGCTCACCTAGCTTGCTGGTCAGAGGACTGGAAGAAAATGGGAAAGGCTGGGGGAAAGCAGGTAGACATACTTTTGAAGGGCATATAGTGTGAGGATCTTTTGTAGCCCATAATGCCCATAAGACTTTCCACTATAGATGCAACATTAACCAGCCAAATAGGATGCCCAGGCCAGTAGATATCAGGGAGCCTTTATGGTGACCCTAGTTCTTGCACAAGGGGCTCATGAGTGCAGTACATTGGTGGCAGAGATGGGGCTAGACCCGGGACAATCAGTTGTACCTAATTCAGGCTGATAGAGTTCTGCTGCTATTGACAGACCTGAAGGCAACAGCGACCAATATTGGGCTCTCAACAAGGCCAAAGAGCTGCTGGGTTGCACATCAATTACACTGGTCCCTTCCAACTGCAAAAAGTACCCTTCATCAGGACTGGCTTTCACAAGCATGGGTTTGCTTTTCCCGTCCGCAGTGCTTCACCATTATCCAAGAACTCAGAGGATGTCTCACATTCTGGCATAGGATCTCACATGCTGCTGAGACCTCAGACCAAGAGACTCCCTCTCCTGCAAGAAGGTACTTGACCATAGGATCCACTGGACATCCCACTTGGAAGCTATCAGTTTGGTAAAAGGGGACCAATGATCTGTGAAAGTCATAACTGAGACTCCACCTTGGAAATAACACCTTGTGGCTAACCCCTTAAGCCACTGGCCATTGTATGGTGCTGTCTCCTCAAATCACAGTGCACATGGATACTGAGATCAAGTTTTTTTTTTTTTAAGTGGACATGCCCTGCTCACCATCTCCCCCAGAGATACATTTGGAGAACCTGTGTTTCCTTCCTGCAGTTGTAGGCCCTACTAACCTACAGGTCCTGATAGATGTGGGATACTCCAATCCGAGAACCTAGTAAGAGATTAGAGTTGTAGCTGCTCTCTAGTGACTGCAGGCTCCTAATGCCAGAAGGTCAGCATGCAAACTCTCAAAAAGTAGTACAGGCTGGTACCACATAATAAGGGGAGAGGATATATTGGGTACTCACAAGATTCACCGAGCAGTCCTTGGTATTCCCTAGGGAAGTTGCAAACAGGCAAGTGCAGCAATCACAGCTTGATAACCAGGGGTGCACGCCCAGTTCAGAATATCAGTCAAATCACTGCCTGTGCAGAATATCAGTTAGTCAGCTGAAGTGCAGGGGAATCTAGGAAGGGTAGGGAAGATAATTGCCGCGTCCTTCTCTAGCCATGTTCTGTTGACAAGGTCCAAACATGGAAGAAGATAGATCTTCAAGGAAGACGTCTTCTAAGAAAAGGCCGCGACATAAAAATTGGCTTTGCGGGAATGGGTTAACATTTCTGGGGAACTATAATGTTAATTTGTGCTCTGATCCAATTTGGAGGATTTCTTCTATTTTCTTTCCGGTGCACCAAATCAGTAAACAAACTATAAAAACTCCCTAAGAACAAAGGGATAATCAATGAAATGTTTTTTCTTACAATTGATGATCTGACATTTGAATAGGACTAACGAGATTAAGATCAGACCAGAAGTTTGGGAGCCCTTAAAGATAATGATAATGATCAGTTGGCTGGGGCTGTCTGGGAGCCTCCCTACAGAGATGCTAATGTATTGCTATAGAGATGAGATGGATAACACATTTTTGCAACTGCAGGAACATAATGGGGAGATAAGGGGGTTAATTTAGGGCTAGGTATACTCTTATGTTTTATAGGCTTTTAGATAAGGACACCATTAGAGAGTACTTGTTAATAGTACAAACACACTTCTAGGCTTTTAACTAGGTATAAATTTTATGACTATGCTAACTAATCATGTAACTATAGAAACCATGCTATTGTAGAGACATCCGTTGCTTTTCTTTTTTTCTTATCTAAACTTCCGACCCTGGCCAAAAAGGGGGTATATAACACCTTGTTTGAGCTTACAATAAACGAAGCAGATTCACACAGTCTCTGAGCTGTTTGTGTGTCTGTTCTCCATGTGCCGACGCTCAGCCCACCTTCAGGGACTCTGTGGACCTAGCCCGGCTGGACCGCGGCAGATAATGAGTATCAGTTATGGTGATGGGATCAGCTGCAGCAGAGGGGAATACAGCCCATCCTATTACTCTTTTCTTATAAAACCTTCCCAAAAATTGTGACTAATAAGAATTCTGGAAAGCCAGGCATGATGGCATATGCCTGTATTCCCAGCACCTGGGAAGCTGAAGCAGGAGGATTGCCATGTGTTTGATGTCAGCCTGAGCTAGATAGTGAGTTCAAAGCCAGCCTGCACTACAAAGCAAGATTCTGTCTCAAAACAAAACAAAAACAAACAAACAAAACAAGAATTCTGGAGCAGTTGGGCACAGTGGTATACCCTTGCAATCTCAGCTACTTTGCAGCCTAAGGAAAGAGGACCACAAGTTTAAGGCCAACCTGAACTTAGCAAGACCTTGTCTTAACATAAAAACTAACTGGGGATATAGGCCAGTGATAGACCAAATGTGAGGCCCAGGGTTCAATTCATAGCACAAATAAAAAAGGACCTCTGGAGAAATGTGTCAGATAAACATCATATGAGAAACACACGATCCAGGCAAGAGTGGAAAAGAGTGATCCTGTACCCTGTCCCTATCTACTTTTTAACACTTTGTGTATCTATAGTCCAGCTGCTGTTAGTGTTGGATAGCAATTCCAGCTGCCTCCTTCTCTGGAGAATTTTCCTTGACTAAAAGAGAAGCCCCTTTATCCATTAGGCTATGATGACCTCTGCCTGTCCCTGAAGATCTCTCCCAATAACAGAATGGCATGGAGGAACAAAAAGCTGGCCTTTGTGGGCAACACCCAGGAGTGAATTTTGTAGGGTGAGTGGAAGCTCCTTCTTATTTCTTGTTGTCTTGGTCCAGCCTGCACTCTCCTTTTCTAGAGAGCCCTCATCTAATAAGATACTAGAACAAGAATCCTTGTTTCAGGTCCTGTTTCTGAACCAGCAACCCAAGACTGGTTATTGAGAATAGTTTTATATAGAGAAAAGGACTAAAATCTTGGGACACAGTATTGTACCGGACAACGGTCCCCTCACTCAGTATACTTCAGGTTCTTACTTGCCCAGGTAATAGTTCCTGTTGCGGTTTCAGGAACTAGAAATGGCTGGGCACTATGAAGCATATCCTTAGGGCCAATCAAAGAAAGCCAAGTACTCCGTCTCTGTACTTCTCCTTTGCAATCCCATAAAAACCTCCCTCCCTGAACCTTCTGGGCTTGATATCTGGGGAATGATCTCCATCAATGCCCATAAACATAAAATAAATCTGCCTCCAAATCCTGGGTGTCATTTCAGTGTTTCTGCTTGCCGTTGCAGAATAACATATTACATAATGATTCATGAAAACGTTATGCTAAGTGGAAGAAGCCAGAAGACCACACAGTACATAATTCTATTTGCTTGAAATGTTCAAATAAGGGGCTGGGGATATAGCTCAGCACCTGACTGAAATGTTCAAATAGGCAAATATATAGAGACAGAAAGTAGATTAGTAATTACTGGGGGTTTTGGGGTGGGTGGGGTAGGAAGGAATGGAGACCACTGATGGATGAATTACATATCTTGATTCAAAATTTAATGCCTTGGTTATGCTTCAAGTTTTGCTTTGATTTGTGAAGAGAGGATCCTGCTATGTAGGTCAGGCTGGCATCAAACTCATGGTGATCCTCCTGCCTTGGCCTCCTGGGTGCTGAGATTATAGAAGTGCACCGCCGTGCCTGGCAAGGCTTTTCCATTTAGTTTACAGCTCTTATTATTTTGGTGATAAGTCAACTTTAGTGGTCATTTGGAACTACCCTTTCACTAACTTTCAGTTTTATCCTCATACTTATTTAATTAATTATCTTTGCATTAGCTTTTCATCACTGAGACAAATACCTGATAACCACAACTTCAAGGAAAAATGGCTTATTTTGGCTCAGTTTCAGTCATTTCAGACTATGGTTGGTACCTCCAAGGCAGAAATATCATGGTGAAAGGGAAGAGGAAAGCTGCTCAATTCATGGTATCAAGAAAGCAGAGGAAGGAGCTGGGCATGGTGGCGCACGCCTTTAATCCCAGCACTCGGGAGGCTGAGGTAGGAGGAGCGTTGTGAGTTCGAGGCCGGCTTGGGCTACAACGCGAGCGCAAGGCTGGCCTGAGCTACATAGTGCGACCCTGCCTCAAAAAACCAGAGCCGGGAGTTTGGCTCAGCAGCTTAAGCGCCTGCCCTGGCAGGTGTGAGGTTGTGAGTTCGATCCCTGGTGCCGCAAAAAAAAAAAAAAAAAAAAAAAGAAAGCAGAGGAAGAGTCAGAGAAAAAGGGGCCAGATACAGTCCCCAAGGTCACAACCCCATGGCCTACCCGGACACACCTACAAGTGTACTTTACTAATCTCCTTGGCATCTCTAAGGCCAATCAAGTTGAGAATGAGTTCATAAATTGTTGAGGAACTTCGAGTAGCTCCAGAGTGCAAGATCAGCCAGCAAGCAGTATATAACAGAGTTTAACAGATCTCGTAGACTGCTTTAGACATTTCTGTTTTATCATCTGTGTCAATATGCTGATTTTTTATAAATGCCCATCCATTACCTTTCTACACTGATGCTAATGCCTGCTTCTTGTTTGTTTCCCTGGCAACCAGCATAATGATGGGGATGTAGTAGCTACTCAAAAATTAATGCAATACCTGCAATTAAAGCACTCTGGGAGGGCGACCCACTCAGGACCCCTTCTGTCTCTCTCAGACAGAAGCTTTTTTTCTCTCAGTAAATATATTCTGCTCTTAACCTCTGTTGTTCCTAAAATTCATTCTTTGATTTTAGAGAACACAAACTCCTACCACACATATAATAGGTTGGGAGTTTTGTTTCCCTATATCATTTGGAGGTCTTTCATCAAGATCATTGAACAGAGACATGGGCATCTTAATGCCAAAGCCCCTTACTCCTTTGGAATGCATTCTTAAGCACTGGAAGATGTTCGACCCTTCCATGTTAATAAAGAGTTGTCTGGTATTTCTCTGCACATGTGCATGGCCTACCTACCCATTGGAACCAAAAATGTCTGTTATCTATGAAGGGCCTTTAGAAAGATTCTCTGCAGAGTCCCTAACTGCTGACCCACAACTACAAACCCCCTTCAGCCTGAAGAAGTCAGATCGGACATCGTCCATTACTCCCTCACAGCAGTTCGTGTTACTTCTTCAGAGGGCGGATTGTTACTGGTAGCCGAGTTAGATAAAAATATTATAGGCAGTCAGACAGGGCTGAGCCCTCAAAGGAGCCAGTGCAGAAGGCCAGATACCTTGCAACCCTGGACACCTCCCGCTGTAGGCCGGATCTCAAGACAAAAGATCAAACAAATACACCCATGTCCTAAGGATTGATACTCTAAATAGGTCTCTATCACCCTGAGGAAGCCAGGAGTCACCATCCCAACCCCCTACAGGAAGTCACTGCTTTGTGTGCATGTCCACTCACTATGTGACTCTCTTCCCCATTTGTCCCCAATTTAATCCATTTTACCTGAACATTAATCTTGTTGGTTCTGCCCCACCTCAGGCCCACCTGCCTTGCGAGTTCCCGTGTTTTCCCCACCTCACATCTGCCTCGCTTTGTGATTTTACTCTATGAAAGTCCCTAGAAAAGACAAGCGTCTTTGGCAACCCACTCGGGACTCCTTTTCTCTCTGTCAGACTGAAGCTTTCTTTCTCCCAATAAATATATTCGGCTCTTAAAAAACACAAAACAATAAAGCACTCTGGGAGCTGAGGTAGGAGGAGAGCAAGTTTAATACTTCACTGAGTAACTTAGGGCCTGAGAGTCTGTTTCAAAGTAAAAACGTGGCTTAAGGCAAAGGTCCTGGGTTCAATCCCTCAGTACCACAAAACAAAAAAAGCGATGGGGCAGAGGATGAGTATTACAGCAGTGTGAGCACTGCCCAGTGATTAGGCCATTTGGATGGCAGGGGTGTCAAGAGAAGGCCTTATACACGATAGGTAGAGACCTAGTCAGGATCTTAACTGAAGGCAAATTATGTAAGTCTCACATCTCAGAAAAAACCCAAAAGACAAAAACACAACAGGAAAAAGCACACTGGCAAGCTTTAAACAGCTTTCCCTGCAGGAAAACCTAAACAAGCAAAAGAAGCACAAAGACAGGCCCTCCAGAAATACTAGGGTTTGTAATTTCCAGGTCCCAGAGAGCAATAGCAGTAGAGAGATGAATAAATAGGCTGCTGGGTGGCACTCTAGCCAGGCTCGGCTAACGCGCGACACCAGGCGCAAGCGCGCGTGGAGAGCAGGCTGCCCACCGGGCCGCCACGCGCTCGGCGCAGCGGGGACTCGGACTCTAGATGGCTCTGTGACAGCGCCCTAGGGAGGGCGGAACGCGGCAGGCGGGCTCCGTGCCTCCTGCCGGACGCAGTTTCCAGACGCACTCGCGAGCTCCCGGCCCGCTGCTCCGTTCCTCCTCTGCTAAGGAGGCGGCCTGGCCGAGGGCGAGCGAGAAAAGCTGAGGCCTAGCGCTGCTTCCCCACCGGCTTCTCCGCCGGCTTCTCCTCCGGCGGGACTAAGCAAGCTGCAGCACGAACTTCCGGCTTCTCTCCTAAGTGGACGATTAGAGGGTGCAGCGGTCTCCCGAGCCGGCAGCCCCTTCCCCGTCCCGGCGACACCCCAGCCGCCCGCGGAGGACTGTTCCCTGGGGACTGAGCAGCCGCCCGGCCCCCCGCGAGGTGCGCTGGCTGGGGGCGGGGAGAGCGCTGGGGCTCCCGGCTACTTCCGTGAGACGCCGCGGAAGGCCGGCCAGCCTGGGGGTCCTGCCGCTCTTCTGATTGGCTAACTGCTCTATTAATGAGCTCCGCTAGCTGGTGATTGGCTCAGACGTGCCGCCTGTCACCTGCTTCCCTGTGGGAGTCTGGGTCGTTAAGGAAAGCGTTACTTCTCCATTGAGAAGAGGTTGGTGGGGACCCCAGGCCAGTTTGTTTATTGTAGTGGGGAGTCGGATCCCAGCTGGAGCTTCCTTTGCTAGCGGGGAAAACAGCCGGTAGCTGGACCGGTGTGTGGGGGTGGGCGAGGTTGGGGGAAGTAGCAAGAAAGTGAAGGTTTAGAAGTGAACTGGAGTCACCTAACCCTGCCTACATCCGAATGGGAACGTGTTAGGAAGGCAGGCCTTTGAGACCGCAAGAGGCAAAATCCAAGTGGCAGTGACCGCGTCGGAGGCCAGGCCTGAATTTGCTGTTCGAGAAAAGCCTTGCGGGAGATTTTTATGACCTAATTGTGTGGGGGTATTATTTTAGGTGTGTAGCAAAATGCACTGGAGAATTCGCTTTGGCTGTGCCTGGTATTCAGAGGCAATTTTTTTTTTAATAATTCAACTCTTTATTGCTTTAGATGGGCAGCTCTCAAAAAAGGCACAAACAACTGAAGGATGGGTACCGTTCCATATGCTAAAAGCATGTTGAAAGGAAAATAAGGTATTCACTTTAATTTGGTTAAATGTACAAGAGTAAGTTTGATTAATATTAGGATAACTTGATTTTGTGTTAGGTTTCAACTTTTTAAATTGTTAATCCAAAAATCATCCTACTGCTATGCCTACCAAGTGTGTTCCTTGCTCATTTATGATCTCAGTTGTTCCTGGAAATGGAAAATCTTGGGTTTTGAATAATGTCACTTAGCATTTGAGTGGATATTGTTACCAGGTCTTTCAGAGTATGTGTAACAACCATTATAAGAATCTTGAATTTGTTATTTAATGTAAGACTACATGTGAACTTGAATAGTTGCTTTCTCCTAGTTTAGACTCCTGAGCCAACTTCACGTTACAGCATTATTAAACACCTGGTGTATTTCTAGAGGTAGAGGCGAAGCACTCGCCTTCTTGGCAGGCTAGTCATTTGAACTCCGGCTTCCATTGAGTCAGGTACTTCGTTGCACATACCCCTGAGCAACATAGGAAAATTTGTCAAAGAATAATTTATTAGATCCACGGGTCACCCAAATTAGATAGTAATGATAGACAAGGACCTACCTTGAAAAATTCTAACCAAGAATTGGCAATGAGGTCTGGGGATCTAGATTAAAAAAAATGTTTTTTTCTTCAAGTGAGTGTGACAACTCTTTCAGCAGTGACTTACTGAAACTGATCTGTTGACAACATTCCAAAATATTTAGGATACAGTTTTCTCCCTTGATTGCCTTGTAGTTTAAAAGTAAGCCTATTGGGAAGGACATTTAAGTGTAATCCCCAAAATAACATTTGTTTAGAATATCAGAACATTTCACTGGGACTCAGAGAGCTCATTCTAGTGTGGGGGATGAGGCTTGGTAGGATGAAGTGCAGCGTGCTCTGGGGCACTCGCAGTCCTCAGCGCCTGCATGGGGCACCATACATTGTTCCCCACTGGGTTTCAGAGTCCTCCTGTTAGATTTTTTTTTTTTTTTTTTTTTTTTTTGCGGCACCGGGGATTGAACTCACAGCCTCGCGCCTGCCAGACAGGCCCTTAAGCTGCTGGGCCAAACTCCCGGCCCTGGTTTTTTTTTTTTGAAGCAGGGTCGCACTATGCAGCTCAGGCCGGCCTTGCGCTTGCGTTGTAGCCCAAGCCGGCCTTGAACTCACAACGCTCCGCCTACCTCAGCCTCCCGAGTGCTGGGATTAAAGGCGTGCGCCACCACGCCCGGCTCTCCTGTTAGATTTTGAGGGGAGAGCACCTCAGACCTCCTGCAGTAGATACAACAGGGTTAGTTATTTTTACCTTAACAAGTAGTTTCCATTATTATACTTATAAGCCTTATTTTAGAAGGAATATCTTGCTAGAAAAAATAAGTGTAAATTGTACCCTCCCAGTAACCCTTTGCTTTTCAGATAAAAAGCATGAATAGTTCCAGCCTAAAATTTGTTTTTTGACGTGAAGTACTCAGATTTTAAAACAAACAAGGGTTTTTAGATCAACTTTACCAGAGAGTTAAAGAAATTTTTTGTTTTTTGTTTTTTTAAATAGTTATTTTGGTATTCAGATGTGAGAAATGTGTGCTCAACTCAAATTCTGTCTGACTAAACAATGACTTTAGGCAAAGTAGTTGGTCCAATTGTGTTCTCGGTCATAGAAATTGTTTTTCATTTTATGTGTAAGTTCCCCACTGTAAGATTTGGCAAATGAAATATTTGAGTAAGAAACAAAATTAAAACAAAACAGAGCACAACCCGTGAGTTAAAAATGCAGAGCCATATGTAGTCTAACTAATTCCTTGAATTTTGTATATATTGTGTGAACAGGAAACCAGGAGCCTCAGTATGAGTCAGTCTAGATCTAGATCAGGTAGCGGTGGTGAAGAAACCTCATCTCAAGACCATCATCATCGTGAAAATGGGCGAAGATGGCAGCAAGAGCGCCTCCTTAGAGAAGAAGCCTATTACCAGTTTATTAATGAGCTCAACGATGAAGATTATCGGCTAATGAGAGACCACAATCTTTTAGGCACCCCTGGTAAGAAACAGGTAAAAAGGGGAGACACCTTTTTTATGAATAAGAGGAATGTCTCTTTATTTTGAAATTCTTCCTCTTATTCATAAAACCCCACTCTTTCCTCTCCCAAAATATTATGTATTTTTGTGAGTTTAAAGGGAAGGGAACCAAGAGATGGGAGGAGGTGAGAGGGAGAAGGGAGGGAAAGGGGATAAAAAAGAGAATTAAGATGTGTTATATACATATATCAGCTCCCCACAATGAATATAATCATTGCGTACTGCGAATATGTACTAATAAAAAACTTTAATATAACAAAGTAGAAAATCACTTGCTTACTTCTTCTGTATTTTTTTTTATTTCTATATAAGTAGTTAAGAATATGAGTTATACAAATGCTAAAATAACAGATTGATGTGCACAATCGTGTTAAGTGTTCACATACGTAGTCCTAGTTCTTTTAAGTAATATTTGTACAACTAAAATATTTAAGCCCCTGTTCTAAGTTATTTGAGGTATTTAATTATTCAGCTAGATTAATAATCTAAAGTCTAATATGTTCCATAAATTTTTCACAGATTCACTTTATAAATGAAACTAACTGAAATTTCTATCTTTATATATTGTATATATTGTATGTTGAAGGCCCAAATAATGAAATTCAAGTAAACAAACATTTGAAGTTTTCTCTAGAAAAATTCCCTTTTTAATTTTTTTACCTGTGACAAACATGCACAGAATTAATAGCTTATAGATTCTGTATGTCTAGACTGAGAATGTTTTATCAATTATTCAAATTTAATCTTATTTTAGTAAATTTTAATAAAATAGTAATAATCTATAACTGAAGTATATTTGTTTCAGTTGTAAATTTTAACTGTCTTCACTGTTCAGAACACGTGAAAATACTAAGACACTGTCTTTTATAGGTGGTTAAAGAGTAATCTTAACCTTCATGAGTTCTCATAAAAGTTAATAACTTAAAGTTTTTAAATAAGCAGTATTTCACTGTTTCAGGAGAAATAACATCAGAAGAACTACAACAGCGGTTAGATGGAGTAAAGGAGCAGCTAGCATCTCAGCCTGACTTGAGAAATGGGACAAATAACAGAGGTACTGTGGAGTCCTTTCTGTAAGGAACAGGCTTGGCTGTAGCAGTTGTAGGGATGAAAACACTATCTTGGCCGGGGATTTAGCTCAGCGGCACAAGCGCCTGCCTGGCAAGCACGAGGTCATGAGTTTGATCCCCAAAACAAAAGGAAAAAAGAAAAGAAAATACTGTATTTTGCATGTTTATTTTTAATGTTCTTCACCTAAAGTTGCTCTTTTTTTTGTTGACTTAATTTACAGCTTTAACTTCATTATTTATTTATTTATTTATTTATTTATTTTTTGCGGCACCAGGGATTGAACTCAACAACCTCGCGCCTGCCAGGGCAGCCGCTTAAGGCACTGAGCCAAACTCCCGGCCCTGGTTTTTCGAGGCAGGGTCGCACTGTGTAGCTCAGGCTGGCCTTGCGCTCGCGTTGTAGCCCAAGCCGGCCTCGAACTCACAACGCTCCGCCTACCTCAGCCTCCCGAGTGCTGGGATTAAAGGCGTGCGCCACCACGCCCGGCTTAAACTTCATTATTTAAAAAAGTGTTTATGAGAATGATTCCAGTGATGAACTGAAACTAAAATCTCATTTAATAGTTATTTTTGAGAAGAACTCTAAAGTTAAAGTCTGTAGTTAATGTGCATCAAAATGCTTTTTATTGTGTTTTACACTTCATATGATTCACAAATATGTAACTTCAGGCTTGACACACTGTCTCTATCATTGTCAAAGAAGTTTATCTTGGACACACTGATTTCCACACTGATTCATTCAACAGTATTAACTGAGAGTCTGATTTGTACCAGATACTAATAAAGAAGCTAGAGATTAACGAATGACTAATAAAAAGTGCTGAACACAGTGGCATACTTCTAGAATTCCAGCACTTTGGAAGCTTGAGGCAAGAGGCATTGCAAGTTCAAGTCCTACCTGGACAATTTAGTGAGACCTTGTTTCAAAATTAAAAAATTTTAAAAACTGATTGGAATATAGCTCAGTGGTAGAGTTCCCCTGGGTTTGATCCCCCATACCGTTAAAAAAAAAAAAAATGAAAATATTTGTCTTCCTGAAGTTTGCACTGTAAATGAAGAGAGAATGTATTTATTGTGTATCATAGCCAACATTTATTGAATGTTTTCTATGTTCCAGATACTATGTGAATTATTTTGTATATAATGCCTTATTTTACCCTTGTTAAGTTTGATACTATCTCCAACTTACAGACAAGGATACAGCTGTAGATGAGGTAACTTGCTGTAGTCTTCCAGCTTCACACCAGGACAACTAATGTGGTTCTAACAATATATTCATAGTAGATTTCTTGAGATGTACATTTTTGGCAGTTCCCAAGATGTAAAATTCCTAGGATCATAAAAAGTACTTTGTTGCAAAAATGTTGATTGAGTTGGCTTATCAACAGATACAGGGTGAATTTTACATAAAGTTCGCCACTGTGTTTTATTGGTAGTAGTATGTGAATAAAACAATTTAAATATAGAATTTGGTGTTGGATGTTTTTTCTCATTTGCTGCAATGTTTTGTCAGTAACAGAAAGTAGGAGCAAAGATTTCTCTACAACTTTGTGTAAATAGTACTTAAAATTTTATATATGAGTGGTATTTTAATTTTTAGAATTTGCTTACAGTGCGTACTTTTCATTTAGAAATGTCTTTTTTTTTTGCAGCATCGGGGGTTGAACTCACAACCTCACGCCTGCCAGGCAGGCGCTTAAGCCACTGAGCCTAACTCCCAGCCCTGGTTTTTTGAGGCAGGGTCTTACTATGTATCTCAGGTTGGCCTTGTGCTCTTGTTGTAGCCCAAGCTGGCCTCAAACTCACAACGCTTCTCCTACCTGAGCCTCCCAAGTGCTGGGATTAAAGGTGCCACTGCGCCTGACTCATTTAGAAATTTCAAATTTTTTTGCCATTTTTCATTCATTAAAATGCATAGATGTTCTTTAATTTATTACAAACTTTTTCTTACAAACTTTTGATAAAGAGCTAAGAACAGATTCTAGGAATTGATTTTCAGTTCATCTGATTTGCTTTACAGACTCAGAAGTCCCTAGACAAAGTTCAGATGAAGATTCTTTGCTGGAATGGCTGCACACCTTTCGTCTTACTGGCAATGCGACTCGAAGTGGACAAAATGGGAACCAAACTTGGAGAGCTGTGAGTCGAACAAACCCAAGCAGTGGAGAGTTTCGCTTTAGTCTGGAAATCCACATAAATCATGAGAATAGAGGATTTGAAATTCATGGGAGAGAGGAGATGGGTATTTCACTTCCAGATATTAACAGAGATCATACTAGAAATAGGCAACAAAGATCAGCTAGTCCTGTGGCTAGGAGAACAAGAAGCCAAACCTCCTTGAATTTCAGTGGTGGTGATTCCAACAGTCCAAGGACTAGGCTTGGGTCAAGGAGGCAGAATTCAGTGGATGGTTCTCACTCAGCACTGGGAAGGTTAAGAACTAGAACTGGGAGAACAGTTGGTGTTCCTAGAAGTAGTGCTTCACGCAGTAACTTTAGTAGTCAAGCAGGTCAGTCAGGTGGTAGTGAACTCAGGCAAAGGGAGGGGCAAAGATTTGGAGCAGCACATATTTGGGAAAATGGGGCTAGAACTAATGTTACAGTAAGAAATACAAACCAAAGATTAGAGCCAATAAGATTGCAGTCTACTTTCAGTAGCCGAAGCCGTTCACCAATTCAGAGACAGAGTGGCGCTGTTTATAATTCCCAAAGGGAAAGTAGGCCTTCACGGCAAACTATGAGGAGGTCTGTGAGGAGAAGAGGTGTAACTCAGGTCTTTTTAGATCCAGATAGAGAACATAGAGGCACTGCATATTCCCAATTCTCTAATTCAAGACTCGTGTCAAGAATAACAGTAGAAGAAGGGGAAGAATCCAACAGATCCTCACCTGCTGCGAGACGGCATCCAACAATTACACTGGACCTTCAAGTAAGAAGGATTCGTCCTGGAGAAAATAGAGATCGGGATAGTATTGCAAATAGGACCCGATCTAGAGCAGGGCTGGCAGAAAACACAGTCACTATTGAAAGTGATAGTGGAGGCTTTCGCAGAACTATTTCTCGTTTAGAGCGGTCAGGCATCCGAACCTATGTTAGTACCATAACAGTTCCTCTTCGGAGGATTTCTGAGAATGAGCTTGTTGAGCCATCCTCAATGGCCCTTCGGTCGATTTTTAGGCAGATCGTGACTGGGTTTGGAGAATTGAGTTCTCTAATGGAGACTGAGTCAGAGTCAGCGTCAGAGATTCAGAGAAATGGTCAGCATTTGCGAGAGCTGAGTAGTTTAGGTACAGTCGATGGCAACAGCCTGCACAGTGAAAGTTCCTCTCAACACAGGCAAGCCCACGGAGACAGCACCGAAATGCTAGGTGAAGATGAGCCCACCCAGCCTCAGAACAGAACCAGTGACAGTAGAAGTAGTAGGCAGTCGCAAAATTCAAACAGTTTTGTAGAAACTAGAACACTACCTATTCTTCGCCTTGCTCACTTCTTTTTATTAAATGAAGGTGATGATGATCAAATACATGGTTTAACCAAAGAGCAGATTGACAATCTTTCCACCCGAAACTATGAGCATAGTGGTGTTGACAGTGAACTAGGTAAAATTTGTAGTGTTTGTATCAGTGACTATGTAACTGGAAACAAGCTCAGGCAGTTACCTTGCATGCACGAATTTCACATTCACTGTATTGACCGATGGCTGTCAGAGAATTGCACTTGCCCAATCTGTCGGCAGCCTGTTTTGGGATCCGGCATAGCAACCAACGGGTAAAATGATGGAATCTATTCAAATATTGTATTTTAATAGAGCTGAGTGTTTAAACATTCTTTTGTTGAGTTATAATGAGCTAACCAGGATGAAAAATAAGATTATAGTTTGAACTATTTTTGTGTGCTTTTTTTAACTTGTTAAAAGAGAAGAATTTATATAAATTTAAAATAAAAGTATTAAATTATCCAAAAGTACAGAATAGTTAATATTGCTAGAACCAAATAATCTTTAAATTGTTTTTATTTTGGTAATTTTGTCGTGCTAAGCACTTTTGTATCTGCACAATTCATTGAGTTATAAATCTTTCCCTTTTCTTAATATTACAGTAGACTTTACTTGGGTTTTTAAGTTTCATAAGCTTAGTACTATGCCTAGACATTAGTGTCTAAGCCTTTCAAAGAATGTTTGGTGGAATGTTTACTCTGTATATTTAAGTTACCTGAAATGATAATATGCAGCATACCATATGTGTATATATAGATATATAATTTTAAGGTTAAAATATCCTGTCTAAAAACTACAAGTCTGATTGTTCTTTAAGCTTTTAGGCTAATACTGCATATGGCACAATGTTTAATATTGACAAGATCATTTCTGAAAGTAGATTAAGATATAATTTTGAAATAGAGATAATTTACTGAAGCGTCTCTGACAATCTGATTTATTAGCAAGCAATATGTAATACTGAGTATTTCTTTATTCAGAAATGGAACATGGGGAATTTAGAACCTACAGATTATTTAATTTGAGTTCAGTTTTTTTTTTTGAAAAGTGCAAAAATTTCTTTGGGTTAAGTAAAGTATACAGCATGCATGGTTTCTCAAATTTAGTTTAAAAAATCTAAAAATAAGTTATATAGAATCAGATGCATAGAAACACATTAAGTTCACTTGGAGACCAAATAACTCCAAATAATATGGAAGAGAAAACCTTGAGAGAATGTAGAATTTATCTAAACACAAAGTATGCATTGAAGGTCTATTTCTACCAATAAATACTGAAACAAAGACTGTATGTGAGCTGTTTCTTTGTTTGTTTGTTTGTTTTTGTTGCATCATTGCGGCATATTCATTCCCCTGACTTTTATTTCTGTAGTGGTCATTGTAGGTGCAGTAAACGTTGAGGTTTCCCCTGATGGCAGATAGTCCCCATTGTCATGGAAAAAGTATATTTGCTCTTAGAAGTTAAAAATCAGTTTACAAGTTACAGTTCTTCCTGTCACGTTTGCTTGTGAATATATAACATGATTTTCTTGTGCTGGTACTGCTTGGACAAAATCACTTGATTTTGGCCAGTAGGCCAAGAAATGGGCAAAATCATAAGAACAATACCTGAAGGCCAGATTCTGTGAGATTTAGGAATATTTCCCCATTTGGTTTTTCTTTCTGTTTAGTGATTATATTTAATTCATTAAATTAGTTGTTAGGAGGTGCATTTAACACCAACTGAAAGGTTTTTGTAGGAGTTATAACCTTGGGGTAAGTAATTAATGTAGGTCAGTTTTGGAGCACAGGATCTGGGCCTGATTTGATGGTTGTACACACCAGACTAAGGAATTTTTATTTTACCAAACAGGTGTTATGTAATTAAAATCATTCCTTCATAATTTTAGTGGCAAACAATGAGATCATGTTCCATATTTCAGGAAGATAGGTCCGGTACAGCCAACTGAACACAATGAAAAGGAGAGAAATGGAAAGCAAAGAATCTGGTGAAAGAACTATTGTGATTAAATATCATTATCATTTTTATTATCAGTCATTGTCATCATCATTAGTTACTTAACATAGGATGATGACAATGAAACTGGAAGAAAAAACTGGATGTCCAACTTTTTAAATAAAGGATCTTTGGTCTTCAGTACAGAGAGGTAGAAAGTTACATAGTCACAGAGGAAGAGAGAACCACTGAGTGGAGGACGGAGTATTGACAAATCACAGTGTATATAAAGTACACCCATTTAAAACATCTTATGCGTGGCCTAATCCATGCATCTTGCATATATTTCAGTGTTAGCATTTGTTCCCAACAAGATGAGAGACTCAATTGAGCATTTATTTCTTATATGGGATTTTTTAAATTTTCCTCAGTACCAGGGATTGAACGCACAACCTCACATCTGCCAGGCAGGCACTTAAGCCACTGAGCCAAACTCCCAGCCCTATCTTTTTTCGAGGCAGGGCTATAGATGGGCTATTCTTTAGAAAAGTCTAACTTCCCCAGGTCTAGTCAGGAAAACTCAGGACAAATAAAAAAGGGATAAGGAATAAAAGTATATTGATTCTTTGACTTGGTCTTTTACAAGACATGATAGTGTTACAAACATGAGAAGAGATCACAAGCAGGCGCTTGAAACAGAACTAGGATGTGTACTACACAGAAAATTCCCTGAGAGCAGCAGTACGGCTTAATGAATTTTGTAAATTGGCATCCCAGTTGAGAACAAAGAAGGGTTTTCTTTAATGTATTCATTCATTTCCCAATAAACAAGGCTGATAGATACAAAAGCCCATTAATCTATTTGTAGCTTCTATTTAGCAATGATTGTACCCTTTGTGGTTCTAATATAGAAAGAAACAAATGGTTTGAAATGCTTCACTTGAATATTATGTTCCATGTCAGGTCCACAGAGCTTATTCTTTAGAGTGTGACTGTCTTGCAGACTTCTATTTTGAGATTTCCAGCTTCCCAGCTGCTCTCCCATGGGTTTATATTCTTTTATCCTGTTTTATTATTTCCCAGTGTTTTTTAAAAAAATTTTAAAGAGTATATAACAGAATAAAAGCAATCAAAACAAGCCAGTGTAAGAAATACAGGACTTCAAAACATTATGAAATCAGTAGTAGTTACCGTAATGCCCCTTGATGTCTTCAAAATAGCTGCAGATAACTTTGGACATAGTATAAATCAAACAGAACAGAATAGGATAGACACAATAAAAACAAAACAATGAATGTGATAAAGGACTTCAAAACAAGCCAGTAGTAAATCCAAAATTGCTACCATTATGTCTTGCTATCCTTGAATAACTTCTCCTGCCATGGGGTTTAACAAACAAAACAAAAGAGAATAAGATCCAACCCCATAGGACTTCAAAACAAGACCATAGGGAATTAACAATGGCTACAACCCTCAGAAGGAGACTTCTCCCTAGATGACACATTGCTTCGCAGTATCCTCTGAACCTGTGATCAGTCCACTGGCCCTGGACCTGCAAGGTTAGTGAAACACCAAAGCACCACAGGCATCCAATTGCATTTCACCTCCATAGCTATCATCACAGCCTGTGTTTCTCTGGATAAGCCGGTCACTTGGGCCGGTGGGGTATGTTACTTCTTGTTTGCCAGCCTGCGTACCGGAAGGGGCTGGGGTCTGGCTGTTCCTAGTTTGCCAGAGGCCCGTGGAGGCACCAGTTCCCAGACTGGGCTTGTTTGGTGCTGTGGCCATTGTTCTCTCTAACCCTGGTCTGTGAATGGTGCTGACTCACGGGGAGAGGCTTGAATCTGGTTGTTCCCAGTCCGTCAGAGGCCCACGCATGTCTCTGGTTCCCAGACTGGGCTTGTTTCTTCCCAGTGTTTTCTAGTTGCAGCTAGTATTGTTTTATATTCCTTGCTAGTAGGCTCCCTTACTGCATACTATTTTTTTTCTTTTTTTAAAGACAGGGTCTTGCTATATAGTCCAGGCTGGCCTTGAACTCACTGTGTAGCCCAGACTGACCTTACGCTTGTGCGTCCTGTCTCAGCCTCCTCGTTCTGAGGTTACAGGCATGCATCACCATGTCTGGCTTAGTATTGTTATGATCCTTACTTTTAAATCATTTTTAGGTCATGTTCATTTCAGTATTTAGTGCGGATTCACACCTTAAACCTCCCAACACCTTCTCAAAGTTTTGTCACAATGTAGTAATTGACAGAATTAAGAGAAGTTACTACATAACCATTTACCTCCAAAGCTTGTGCTTTTCTCACTATGCTGCATTCTGGAGAAGCAGAAATGCAGTCCAATTTACTTATTCCTGGAGATATTTTTCAAATTTTATAACTTCGTTATATATCATTTCTTCATAAGTACTATAATTTCCATGTGCAGATAATCTTCTGCCTCTCATGAATGGAAAAATGGGCTGTGTCTGAAAGATATAAAGCAGAGTCTGGATGTCAAATCCAGAAACTGAGATGGGACGGGGCGTCTGAAGGTGCTGCGTTAGGAATAAGTTAGTAAGCTGAGTCTGAGGCATTTTCATGCGTGTTGCTCCCAGATGAGAGCATCTAATTGACTTTCCATCTTGACGTATCTTTCCGTTTGAATAATTGGCAGGGGAAGAGGAATCTATAGAAATATGGAGGAGGTAGCAGGCTCACTTGGAGCCTCTCCCGCAATCTTGTGTAACACTGGAAATTGGAAACCTGGGTGCTTGTCTTCTGACTTGATTTACTGGGAAGCCAGATCTGTCTGTCATTAAGAACATCACTGTGTGTCCCAGTGGACATAATGAGGAGTGTCAGCAGGGACTCCTTCCCAGCCTCCAGAGCCAGGTTGTGAGTCCTTTTCAGGGACTTTGTGTTAGTCCCTGCTTGTCCTGCCCTTATAATTGGGGGGTCCATAATTACTGTTAGCAAGTGTTGTATATTAAATCTCTGAAGACTGGATTGGCCCTTTTTCTGGAAAATAAACACTTCACGTGTGTGTATGTGTGTGCGCACGTGCGCATGTGCACACATGCGTTTGCATGTGTGTGTTTCTGTTAACACTTCCAGGATGGAGTAGCTCTCTTGGCTGTCCGTACATATACATTGCCTCTTATATGTGTGGCTGTAAAAATGCTCCTACTTAACCTAATCCAACTATTTTCCATGCAATGTCAAACATGTTCATCTCTCAGTGAGAAGCAATCCAAAATCATATATGACTTCTGTGTTGTGAAATACCATGACTCAGCTAAGTCCAGGTTCTGGGTAGTATGCAGTCTGCTGCTGTCTTGGACCTTATCAGCTTTAACTGTCCTTCCTCACCATCCTGCACCTTATGGTACACACAATAAGAGAAGCTTCTGTTCACCTTCAGTGAAAGGAATAAAAATCAAACCAAAAGGAAGGAAGGAAGTGCCATGCTTTGATTACTGGTACTGAACATATGGCATGTATTGCTGAACAAGCCTAGCAGGATGAATAATAGAAATAATAAGCCTCATGAGCATTCTCTTCGTTGATCCATTTATCTGGATGTAGAGTAAATTGTTTGGTCAGCCAAATAAGTTGACTCAGATGCTGAGTTAGGGCCACCTTCAGAAAGGCAGGAAAGGAGGGTTTCCCTGCTGGTGCAGGTCATGGTGATGGTGGGCAGGGGACTGAGGGGATGCACGTGAATGGCTTGATTTCAGCATGTTGTTAGTGCTTCAAGGACTGTCATGATGCTGAATGGTCATAGGTCTCTACAGCAGGCCAAGGGCTTTTTGGATAATACAATTTCTTTAGATCATTAGCTTATTAACAGTTATTTGAGGTCTATATCCAATGCCAAAAATCTTGTATTCTTAATTTACAGATGGAATAACCATAATCTTCATAGCACCTGTGTTTTGTTTTCACGAAAATCTATCACTTTTTTTTCCTGTGCTGGAGATCAAACCTAAGATCTTTTGCACCGGCAAGCACTCTACTACTGAGCCCTATCCCCAGGCCTCATGGAATCCTTTTTTTTTTTTTTTTTGTACCAGGAATTGAACTCACCTCATGCTTACCAGGCAAGCACTTGAGCCACTGAGCTAAATCCACGGCCCCCTCATGGAATAGTACCTAAATATATTTTGTTCTAACATAGTTGGGAGCCTTTCTTTAATCTTCCCTTGAGAGTCAGCCTTGTCACTTGCTTGCATTTCCTATTGTCCCAGTGTATTTTTGCCATAGGAAGATGGTATCTTCATTTTTGTCTTTGGGTAAGGGAGAATAATATTTATACTCTAGCAAACCGAGATCAGTTTACCCAAACTGGTCACTTTAACTGTGAAACTTGGGAGGGAAGCAATTACTTTTGTTTTGTTTTTCCAGTGCTGGGGATTGAGCACAGGAGCCTTCACACTGAGCTACATCCCCAGCCCTTTTTTATTTTTTATGTTGAGGCCAGGTATTACTAAATTGCTCAGGCTCGAACATGGGATTATCAGTCTATGTCCCCATGCCTGGCTTCAGTTTACATTTTTATTTCCAATACTGAATTGCTAGGTATTGTGATGTTAGCATGAGGTTGATAATTCTTATTTTATTTCACCAAAGTTGATTAGAAGTAAAATTTGCAAGTTGAGGATCTCCAGGGCCATCCGCAGTTTTGGTGGATTCACTAGGACCCCTAGGAATCAGCATATAGCTGTACTAACGGCTTAGATTAATTACAGGGAAAGGACAGAAACACAATCAACAAAGAAGAAAAGTGCATAGAACTAAATCCAGAGGAAGCTTGGCAAGCTTCTAGGGGTCTTATTTCAGTGAAGTCACACAAGACATGGTTAATTCCTCCAGCACTGCTGATGACAACATGAAAGAAGAGCTGTCTACCAGACATACTTCCTTAGGGTCCTGGGGCCCAAGGTTTTTAATGGGGGCTAGAATCATCTAGCAAGTATCAAAATTCCAGACTCCCAGAAGGAAAGTAGAGGTTTAGCATAAAACAAATTGTTTGCACGAGGGGCAAGCTTATCAGTTGGAGAATAGCCAGGACATTCCCTGCGAAGTTCCTAGATGACAGCCAGGGGCCAAGCTTGCAGGCAGGCCCGTCTAAGGCTAGGCTGAGGCATACT
Source organism: Dasyprocta punctata (assembly GCA_004363535.1). Classification (NCBI taxonomy): domain Eukaryota; kingdom Metazoa; phylum Chordata; class Mammalia; order Rodentia; family Dasyproctidae; genus Dasyprocta; species Dasyprocta punctata. Next base: position 135,473 of record RJWM01000576.1, read on the forward strand.
ATGTAAGTTATTTTCTGTGCATACATCTTCCTCCCTAACTCACAGCAGTCTGCTAAATTCTAGGACCATGTTTGTGAGTGCTTTGATTAATGTCTTTTGGACTGCCCCTATAGAACCTCAGATTCAACACATTCAGAATTGAAGGAATTATCTTCCCTAGAACTGCTCCGCATCTTCTATTTCCTATCTATGCTAATGCCTTATTTGTCAGTTTAAGACAGAAGACCCTGATACCCTCCCCCTCCCAAGTGTAGGTTGGAGGGTGCTGAGTGATCTGGCCTGGATCTGAGGGCCAGAAGGAGCAGCAGGACTACTTCCTATTCATGATTGTGGGTCAGAGGTCAAGTACAAAATTGTAACCAAGACACTAACAGGCTGCAAAGGTGGAGAACTGGATTTAAACAGGATATCAGAACAGGAAAGATTAGAGATGAGGGCAAAAGGTCAGGAGCAATCAGTCCAGTCAGATAAATAGCATGATCTGGAAAAATATTGCAGACAGAGGCCACTTCCCATATCTGAGTTGACTGGTTGCTCTGACTTGTTTTGTCTGATGAATAGTCATGCACTAAAGGGTGAACTAACATGGGGATAAATAAGAACTAAGACTTCTTAGCGGGGTGTGGTCACGCACGCCTTTAATTCCAGCACTAGGGAGGCTGAGGCAGGAGGATCATTGTGAGTTCGAGACCAGCCTGGGCTACAAAGTGAGTTCAAGGCCAGCCTGAACTGCATAGTGAGACCCTGTCTCAAAAAATAGGGCTGGAGGGACTGGGGATTTAGCTCACTGGCCTAAGTGCCTGTCTGGCAAGTGCAAGGTCATGAGTTTGAGCCCCAGTATCAAAAAAACAAACAAAAAGAATAGGGCTGAGGATTTAGCTCAGTGATGTAAGTGCCTGCCTGGCAGGCGAGGTTGTGGGTTCGATGCCTGGCACCTAAATAAATAAATAAATAAATAAAAACAGAACTAAGACTTCTGTCTTCTTCCTGTTCAGTTGACCAGCCTGTGTCCATTGGAATCTTCCTCGTTTTTGTTTGCAGTGTCTGAGTTAGGGCTGTCATTATTTCTCACATAGATTCTTTTCAGTGTCTCTTAAATTGTCCCCCATCCTTGTAATAACTCCAGGTTAGTCATTCTATACGGCACATTTGAACGTGTTATTCCCAACCTGTGCCTATTAATTCCCCATTGTTCTTAGACCAGCACACAAGATTCTTCCCATTTTGGCCTCTGCCTGCCTGTTTCAAATTGATTTTTATCATTTAGGGCCCCTGTGAGGCCTTGCACCTTGGTCTTCATGCTTCTCATGTTTCGCCTGTGCTCTCTCACTTCCTAAAATGGTCTCTTCCCTCTTGCGCTTCTGGTAATTCCTGCCTATCCTTCCAGAGTCGCCGAGGTACCACTTGTGCGAACCCTCCTATGCCCTTACCTCCAGGCTGATTTACACCGAGACACACTCAACACAATGCCTGGAGCCCACAGCACTCTGAAGGGCCATGAAACTGCTTTACTTTCTTTTAAAACATATATCAAAAGAGAATATAATCTAGCCTGGCTTCTATTTTTCATTATATTGGCACACTTGTATAGTTTCTAGTATTTTTAAGAGGAGAAGGGACCAATGAAAGCAAAAGTGCTGAGGGTCACGGAAGTTACAGAGTGGCCCTGCCTATGTCCCCATTTATGTGCTTCACGTGTACCCTGTCTTCTCGAGACAAAGAACTGTGAACACTTTGATTTTCAGCCCAAAGTGCGGGTCACTCGATGTATATTCAATGAGCAAATGTGTAGAAGTTCTAGTACTGTATATAGGTAGATAAGTGCATCTGCCGATATCTAAGATATCTGCTTATGCACTAAAATCTTCTTTGTAAGTTTGTTTTCATCATAGCAAGAATATCATGTTCATGGTTTAAAGCAATGGGACAGAAGTTCCCAGACAAGCCCACAAAAAATTTGTGTGACCCACAAGATTCTGTAAATACTCTTCAAGTATAGTAAAAGCAGGCAAATCCAACAGTCCTGCAACAGAACAAGAATGAAATGAAGAAATACGTGTTTTCTTTCTTCCCTTCCTCCCTTTCTTTTTCTCGCCTCCCTTCTTTCTACCCTCTACTTCTCTCTTTCTCTCTCAGTCAAACCCAAGACCTCATATTTGCCTGCACTCTACGAATGAGCCATACTTCCAGAAGAAATATTCCAGAAGTTTATCCTGAGTGTAAATTCTTGAGACTTTGTGAAGCCTGCCTTTCTCAAACCTCAGCCTGGCCTACCTTCATCTTCTTACCACACACACTGCCTGCCTGCCACTGTGACTGTACTAGGTTTTGAATCTGTCTTAGGCCACTCTGCCTGGCAAATGGTGGCTTGGGTTGTGTGTTCTCTGCATGTCTTGTCCTTCACTGCCTACATTTCACCTTTTTGCTAAGTTCCCAGCCAGCAGAGGAAGGGAAAAGGGCCTCCAGGCCAGGGGAGAGCAGAGTGGGAGAGAAGCCTGCTGGCCCCTGGGACCTCGGTAGAGCAGGTCAACCCACTGCAGCTCAGGGCTGTATATGGTTCACCATTCATTATGTTCAGACTGGTTTTTTTTTTTTTTTTTGTAAAGGGAAAGGACTCAGGTTCAGAGTGTTCATTGTCTGTGACTGTTAAGTTGCAGAGTTGTTTGTGTCTCGGGAACTGATGTTTTAGCAAGTGACTTCTAATTCAATGTCATATTACTATGGAGCTCTTTACATTATTCCTGTGAGAACAAGGGTTTCACTCTCTTGACCCAGTATACTGAGAGAGAGACAATTACTGTATGCACATAAGGAAAGTACATCCAATTCCCACACATAAGGAAAGTGTATCAACTTGCATGGAAAGATATTTTCTGAGTTACAGTCCTTATGTGAAAAAAAGAATAACCTTGGCCCCTTAACCAGGCTGAGAACCATAACTTTAATGACTTTATAATGTTGAGCCTCAACACAAAGACTTTTTAGGGTGATCTAGACAGTTTAAATAATTTACCCATAGTCATGTGGCTACTTAGAAGGAAGGCAAAATACGCTTGTATTTTGTTTTTAATGTCTTATTATCTACAAAGAATATTTCAAAGCTCTGATCCCATGTGTTCTTTGTCTGAAGATGTCTAATTGTTGGTCTTACGAAGCTAATGACTCAGGCTCAATATAGGGGAAGACTCCTAATATATTCAGGATAAATAGAATGAGCCATGGGCTGTCTGGCTCTTTAGGGCTGTGGGGAAGTTTGAGCTGATTCATTATGCCACTGCAGGAGCCCTGAGCACACTCCCAAGTCTGGCTCGAGAGGGCCCAGGCCTCAGATCGCCGGCCTTGTGCTACCAAGGAGTATGTCTGCTCCGGTGCGGCTTTCAGATCAGAGGCGGTGGCAGGGGTGGTGAACGAGCCATTTTAGGCACTTATTTTCTCATCATGGCAAATGTGTTCTGAGTTCCTATCAGAAGAATGCCTTTGGGTCATATGTCTCAGGCCTTATTACAGTGAGTGTTTTATGCATTAAAATAAGCTAGGAACGTTCAAGCTGTTATATTTCAGCACTAAATACTGTACAAGATTCAACGAATCTCAGTCTAGGAGAAGATGGACAATTTCTTTGGGGCTCTGAGAACCAGCACTGAAAATATCTCATTGGGTAAGTTGCCGAGCCTGCTTGTAAAGATCGAAGGTGTCGTGATTTCCCTTGCACTGCACATTCAATATTGTGTCATTTTGGCTCTCTGAAAAGAGATACCAAAGCAGGATTATACATGTAAGAGATTTTCTTGGGAACTACACCGTGTTAAAGGTATATGGAACAGGAGCAGAGGTAGGTGGAAACCGCCAGCCCACAAGGTCTGACACCTTCCAAAGAATAAAGGGAAGGAAGGACTGGGGAGAAAAATAAAAAGCTTCAGCCTGCAGTGAGTACTGAGAGTCTCAAGTAGGGAGGCCTCCAGGCTGATGAGAGTCCCCACTGGACTGAAATGACCCAGCTCTAGGGGTGCCTTCATGTCCAGTCACTGGCCAGGGGCAGCCTGGGCGGGGAAGCATGGCCAGGGCCCGAGCAGCATGGCAGACTTGGGGGCTGAGAACTGGAGCCCGCCAGTTCATTATGCTCCCCACAGCAGGTTCACGTAGGCAGTGCACCTCTACAGCTGCCACCAATATGAGCAGCCTTCACTTCTAGAAACAATCTCCATTTGATTTTAGTTTACCGTGAATTTGTCTTTGCTCTCCCAAATCACCTGCACAAATTTTCTATTCCTTGATCCTAGTTGCCATCAGAGACGTTAACCTTGCTTTGGATCGCATCTCAGCTTTCTCTTCCCCAGGTTAGATAGTTCCGTTCCTTTACTGCTCTCCTTTGAGACCTCTTAAGTTTTGCACAACTGCAACCTGCACTTCGTGTGGGCAGGATGCTCTCTGAGAGGGAATTTCCTGCTGTGTTTACTCAGAACGTACACTTTGGTGATGGATGTCAGCCAGCTCAAGTTCCAAATTTGCCACCTCATGGCTCTGAGACCTAGGGCAAGTATCTCAATTTTCTGATCATCACTTGCCTCATTTGTAAAATATAATGACAATAGCATTTACCTGTGGGGTTAAATGAGACAATGCCTGGATGCACAAAAAGGCCTTGGCAGAACACTGTAAGTTAATTCATGAACAACAGCGTAAGGTATTACTAGCCTCGCATCCACTCCTGAGCCTAATTAGTAAAATGACTTTCACTGCTGACTCATATCTGAGTTGTGGCCCATTAGCCTTAGTCTTGAGATACTTCCGTTCCTGATTTGTTCACAGTAAGTATCTTCCGGTGTGACAGTGTCTTGGTTTATTCTTTGTAAATGTACCATACTATTTTTGTTCTTGTTCCTTGACCCCCTGTCTCCCTGAGCTTTTCTGCAAGAGTCTTTTCTGGGAATACATTAAAAGATTAAAAAAAAAATTTTTTTTTGGTTTGTGTTCGTTTCTCTCTCTCTCTCTCTCTTTCTCTCTCTCTCTCGTCTCTCTCTCTCAGTGTGTGTGCCTGTGTGCATGTGAGACTAGAGATAAGAAGCTGCCTTGTCATTGCTGAAATATCCCACCTTCTAAATTCATAGTAATTCCTAGGGTTTTAGGAATTGCCATGGCTACAAAATGGTTCTTGTTCATGAAAAACAATATACTGAAAGGAAACGTGAAGCTCCCAAATCACTTGATTATGACCCTAATTTGATCCTCTCCCTGTGCCAATAATCTGGAGGAGAATGGGAAGTTGCCAGCCCACCTCAGGAATACTAATAATAACTAGCACATCATGCTGATTTTCTATGACATTTCATTTATTCCCAAAGGGATTTCATGCTCATTGTCTTATTTCCTATTCAAACCAACTAAAGAGTGGGTTGAGCAAGATTTACTGTGCTTATTTTGGAAGGAGGTGATGCACTGAAATGAATAATCTGCCCAAGTTATGGGAGAGACTATTGAGAGTGCCAGAAATTATTAGTTCTCCAAATTTACAACAGGAGGCTCTTCACCTTAGTCAGACTGTTAAATAAGGAGGGACAGGGCTACCCACTCAGAATAGGGACACAGTGCTCCGATCTTCTACCACTGTGGGGACTAGGATCCCATACCTCCATCACAGGCTCCCTCTGGTCCCAGTAGTGAGCGAGCCAGTTCCGACAGTTTCCAGACAGGCCCAAGACTGCAACACTGGCTGTCAATCAGCTGGCTTTCCAGGGCTCAAACCAAACTTGGTTAGAAGCAAAAACCTCTCAGGCACTCAATGGGCCTTATGTTAATCATGAATTATTATTTTGGGAATTTGAACCTGGTAACCTGGTCCTGCCTCTTAGTTGTGCTACTTTTAGCATAATTAATCATTCTACAATCAGTCATTCTATAACCCCAGGGTTTAGAGGCTTTTTCTTTTTCTTTCTTCTTCTTTTTTTTTTTTTTTTGGTACCAGGAATCAAATTCAAGACCTTGCACTTACCAGGCAGGTGCTGTGCCACTGAGCTATATCCCAACCCTAGGGTTTAAAGTCTTATATGTTGTTGAATATATTTAATCCTTGTTTGGTTTTCTCAGGTATAATTTACAAATCAATTGTTTGCATATACAAACCCTTTTTTTCTAGATAGGGTCTTAATGTAGATTTGAATCAAACAAGTACCTTGGGAGGAATATTAAATTTGAGCTTTGCCATCTGTAATAGAGAATTCTCACCTTTTTCTCCTTCTTCCCCTCTTGCTATATGACCCCCCTTCTCCTTATCATTCATTTGCCTGTTATCATTGCTGTTATTGTTGCATCCCTTTCTCCTTAATTTAGAAGATTATTCCCCACTATTCCATTTGGCTCTTATGGGGCTACCAGTCCTAAGAACTCTTCCTTTAATGTACAAATGTGGTCAAATAAATCAGCTTTTCTCTCTTACAGGTCATGTGTTGAGGGCATGGTTAAATTTGTAAGAAATCACCAAGCCATTTTCCAAAATGACCAGACCATTTTACATTCCTGCAAGACAAGGCTGGCTACATGATTTGCTGGACCAGTACAAAATAAAATGTTAGGTCTGTCATTTAAAGAGTGGTAAATACAAAGCTCTCTCTAGGCTTGTCATGGTGTGTTAATTTTCCATTCGTGCTATTAGCATAGATTTCATTATTCATCTTTATACCATACAGTGCTAAAGTTCTTACTTTCAATTGTGTGAGTGTATACCCAGAAATAAGGTACTCTTTACTCACTTTGAGTATTGCTGAACATCACCTCTGCCAGAATTCTAAGCTCATGAGCTACTGCAAAGTCTGTATCTTCATGGGCTGTCAAGAAATGGGGCATACTCTATTTTTTCTGTTCATACTGTGTCCCCATTGTGCCTGTGAAATTCACTTCCAAAACATCAGTTCAAAGGTAAAATTAAGACTTTCAAGATAGTGAACCATGAGCATTAAATGAGGTGTGGGGCTCTTCTGAGAATAGTGCCCATGAAGCAATTCTAGTTGTTCCATGCTTTTCCCAAACAATCAGTATTGCCAAGTTCTTTAACTTTCAACATTTATATGGATGGACATGGTATCACATTATTGGTTTTAACTTGAATTTTACTGATGTCTGATAATGTTAGGCATTATGTTAGTCTGTTTAGGCTGTTATTTCAAAATACTTTAGTGGCAGGGCTTATAAGCAACAATTGTTTCTCACAATTGTGGGGGCTGGCAAGTTCCCACAATAGTAAAGTTTGGGCAGATTTGGTGTCTGGTGAGGGTCACCTTCTGGTTTATAAATGGCTCTCTTTTGCTGTGTCTTCACTTGCAGAAGGCATGAAAAAGCTTCCACCTTCATGGCCTAATCACTTTCCAAAGAACCCATTTCCCATAGCATTAGGGGTTAGGAACTGTGGGAAAAAGATACATTCAATCCATAATAAGTTTTTTTTTCCTGGACATGCTAGCATGCATATAGTCCCCTCAAATATTATATTTTTAAAATATCACTTGGTACACTGATTGACAGCACTGTCTATTGGATTAGCCATCTCTTTCTGACACTAGAAGAAAAATGAAAAATCTTGCTTGGCTAATTACTGTGTCTTTGGAGGCTAGAATAGCACACACATGGAATAGCTTTTCAAAATGGTCAGCTAACGAATAAAAGGGAAATCTCACTATCTTTAAATAGCTTAAGAACTTCATCTGATGGGTGTATAGATGGGAATATGGGGTGAGGATAAGAAGCCATGTATAGGAACCACTGAGATTGATCATTAAAGAATTCTCTGACATTTAGATTTGGTCAACCTTACCCTTAGCAGCCTCAGGAAGTCGCAACCTCCCCACCAGTGGCAATACTAGGATTAAGACAAACATCTGTCAGAAGTCTCATAGAGAGGATTCTAGATCTGAAAGAGACATTGGCACAGTTAATAGTGGTAGGGAAAATATGTTCTTCCTTCCCAAGATGCCTACATTCTAATACCCAGAACTTGTAAACATTTCACCTTATATAGAAAATGAGATTTTTTAAAAATGCAATTAAGTAATAGTCTTTAAAAAGGCAAGATGATCTTGGTTTATCAAAGTGGGCCTAATTTAATCACATGTTGTCACGGTATGTGACTGTGGCAAAGAATGAAAGATTACTTGGAGTCAATGTCCAGCTCAAACTCTAAGAAGGCCCCAAGGGACTGCCTTTAGCCAAGACCCCTCAGTATGAGAAAGTCTCATCAAGACAGCCCTGAACTGAACTTTCTGTGGCTTTATATTGAACCAGGAAGCAAGGCCAAATGACAAAGGAAGGCCATATGCAGGAATGTGTATAGGGGAAAGGGGAAGGACAGGAGAAGCACAAGCTAAGGTCAGGGCGGTTGCTTCACGACTGACCTTAGGGCCAATCTAAGGAATAAATCAGAGTATGGGGAGGAGAGGGCCACAAATCCATTCCTTAAGGCAATGTTTTTATTTTGTTATTTTTTTATTTTGTTTTGTTTTTGAGACAGGGACTCACTATACAGCTCAGGCTGTTCTTGAACTCACTTTGTAGCCCTGGCTAGCCTTGAACTCACAGCAATCCTCCTGCCTTGGCCTCCCAAGTGCTGGGATTACAGGTGTATAACACCATACCTAGCAAGGCAATGTGTTTTGATCCTACTTGGACTTGTGGCCCTGTAGGCTATCCTTTAATCTGGAAAGTTTTGGAGGCAGGCCTCCACAAGTCCCCTACCCCCGCATATACATCTCACACATAACTCTGGCCAGCACCCCTACAACATGTCCTTAAAATCACTGAGCCAGAGTCAGCTGAAACACCGCTGGCTTTGATGATGGGAGGAAGGAGCCATAAACCAAGCCACACAGCCAGACTCTAAAAAGTCGCAAAGGCAAGGAGAAGATCCACCCCCACAGCTTCCTGTAGGGCACACAGCCCTGAAATACTTTGTCTTTAGCCCAGGGAGATCCAAATCTGTGTTGGATTTCTCATGTACAGAACTAAAAGTAATAGATTTGTGTATTTTAATTCATCAGATTTGTGGAAAACTAATACAGATGATCACCAACTCAGAAGAGTTTGGCTATTTTTCAACTTTGTGATGACAGGAAAGTGATTTGCATTCAATAGAAACTGCACTTTGAATTTTGAATTTGTATCTTTTCCTGGAGATGTTGGACAGCAGTATTGAGCCACAGCTCACTTCAGCCACAAAGGGAAAAAGACATACTCTGCAGTGTGCTGTACTGCTGTCATGTTCAGTAGATGAGGTGCATTCAATGCTTTTTCCACTTGCAGAATCTTCAACTTCTAATGAATTATCAGGACGTAATTCCATTGTTAGTTGAGGATCATATGTATAATAGTTTTTAGGGTTATTTACCAGATCTGAGATTCCATGATGCTAATTGTATAAGGATTGAAGACCAAAAATACCATTCCAAAGTTAAGTTACTAAACATTGCAGTGGTTTACCAAGCAGATTGTGAAATCTTTATCTCAACAGAGCTTAAAAATGAGAATAAATGAATGCTACCTATTTAGAATTCAGCCTAAAGCTCCATCACCTAAAGGGATGATGAGCTCAATGCATTCCTGCTTCTCTGCTTTCTATATGAAACTTCACAGAAAATATGGCCACTGATAGGTTATTCCAACTAAAACCGAGCTTTTGTCCAAACTTAGCCTATCATTTGATCCTAATGTTTAAAGCAATGCTGCATTTTTTCACTCGAGTCTGTTACAATAAATTCTGATTTTATCTGAAATTTAGGAGTGCTCCCTCCTACTTAAGGGAAGTGCAGGCCTCTGAGTCTATAAACCAATTTGCACACAACTAGAACCCCCTTCTGATATCTGTTCTAACTTGCCGAGTGAAGAGCCCCATGGAGGAGGAACACAACAGCTGCAGCTTTTGCTTAAACTCCCCCTCAGTGTGCTTCTGGGTCACCTGATTCTGGCAGAAAACTTGCCTTACACATGGCCTCGAAAAAACATTGCCTTAAACATGCCTCAAAAAAAGTCAGCAAACTTGCCTTAAACATGGACTGAAATGTCTCACTCTTTTTTGGGTACATCTGTTTTGGAAAATTAAATGGAAGTTCCATTAAATTTCTGGTATTTCCCAAAGTTGCTACTCAGCCAGATGTGCTGTGAGGGCTTTCTCTGAAAGTGGTCAGCTTTTTGATTACATTTGCTCAACAGATTCTCTTCCTGAGTCTATGTCTGTCAGAAACAGGTGGAGGGAAGGGGACAGGGTCATAGTCGTCTCCCTTCCTACCACCAGCACTTCTCTGTCCTTGTACAGCAGCCAGTTTACCCTCAAAAAATCGAGTTTCACATTAGCAATCATCTTAGTTACTTTTCTCCTGCTGACACAAAATACTCAACACTCAAAGTTAAGGGAGGAACGGTTTATTTAGCTGTTTGTAGAGGTTTCAGGCTATAACTGGTTGGCTCCAAGGCAGGGGTGGTATAGCAAACAGGCATCGCAGAGAAACAATTCACGGCGAGACGGTAGAAAAACAAGCAAGGGACACCAAGAGCATCTTCCTGCCCCTTTTATTTTATCCAAGTTACTCAGGGTAGGTAGCACTCTCACCCTTAATCCTAGTGTCCTTGAGCCTAGCATTCCATTGCACTGTGAGTCGATTCCAATTTTCTAGGTCCAACCACCCCTGAAAAAGCCTCATCTATGACTGCGTGAGTCTTTGTGGGGACCTGGAGACACAAGCTACAACAGTGATGATGAGATCACTTCACCTTGGAGCTGCGGCATCCTCGCACATCAATCTGAAAGTCTTTACTGACCAGAAAACATGATTACGATGCTCTGATGGCAGCCTGCAAACTACTAGCATACTCTCTACAATTCTTACATTATTAGGGCCGAGGGACCTTGGGAATCAACAGGTCGGCAATATTTCATCCAGGTAAGTTAACTGAAGCCCGGAGACGGTCTTATCTAAGATCATTTACTGAGTTCTATCTCTATTTTTCGATTCTCAGTGTGGGATACCTTTTATTCTTTAGCACTGTGGTCTAAGCCGGCTTCAATCCGGGACAGGGCTAAACATTTGAGAGAAGTCTAGCATCTCCGTCCTTCGCACAGCCCCTGGAGTCCAAGAGATCTGGGCCTGACTCTGCCACCTGTTGGTAATGTTACCTTGGGTGACTGACTTAACCATTAACCTAGCCGCCAAGTTATTGAGTAAGCGTCTAGAATTTGGCCTAAGCCTCTTGTAGGGGACCCCAAGAAGAACAGGGTCAAGGTTCTTCCATCAGTCCATTGGTCGGGAACTGGGAAAGGTGGATAGTCTGTGGCTTGGAGAAGTCAGATATAAACCGGAGATCCAAAAAAATTAGGAAGCGTGATACTGCATGTAACCAGAGTTCGCAGGCCGGCAAGCTTACCAGCTACGCTGGACCCTCCGCAAATCCCCCTACCCCGCGATCCCTGTCCCCCTTCTTCCAGCGCCAGCTTAGTCTCCCATGTCCCCTTCCCTTGCTATCCACCCGCCTCCCCTCAAGGTTGCCAGTCCCGAGCCAACACCGGTAGACACCAGAGAGGGCGCAGGGCCGGGGGACAGCCGCGGCCCTGAGCTGCAGGCCGAGCGGGGCTCCTCGGGCGTCTGAGTCCAAGTCCAGGGCCCGCCGCGCGGACAGTCTCCGAAGCGTCCCGGTCCTGCGAGGCGCCGGCGCCCCACCGCCCAACAGATCGCCAGCCTGTCTATCTCCTAGCGAGACCCACGTGTGGGGAACTAGACGCGCGCGACCCATGACCTCGCAGCGTGGATGGCAGCCCAGGAGGGCCAATCCCGCGGACAGGAGCGCGCCGTGAGTGAGCGCGTTGTTTACGTGCGCGCGCACGCTCGCGCGGGCTGACTTGAGGCCGTAGCTTCTCCGACGGTGTCAGTCAGCAGCCCGAGTGGGCGTGGCCCGAGAGGGGGCGCGGCTTGTGGCCTTTCTGTTCCGGGCGCCCTGGGGTGCTGTTCCCGTGACAAAGCTGCGCCTTCTCGCTGCCAACTCGGCTTAAATGTCGGAAGGCCTTTACTAATTTTTCAGAATTTTATCGTCTCTGGCATTTTACACAGGGTGTAGTCTAAAAACATGTGTTTCGCTTTTATTGGCTCAGTATCTTTGTTTAGTAGACAGCAGGTTTTTTAAGGGAAGGGAAAACTGTCTTTTTTTTTTTTTTTTTTTGCCCCTGACTGTATTTTCAGAACCTCACAGAAGCTGGCGCATAGTGGATATTTTAAAAATATATATTGAATGTGGAAGGAACGAATTTTACCGAGATGATTATAGACCACTGATTTTGGGAAAATGCAAGTGCATAGTTTGAAGTAAGTAAATTTAGAATCATGGCCTGTAATCTTTTTTGGTGGTACATTGCTTCCAATGACTTTTTTTTGGGGGGGGGCGGGGTATACGTTCCAAATACACTTGTATAGTTGCTTACAAATTTTAACATGTAATACATGCTTATATATGTTTACATGCTATTAAAAAGAGCACATCAAATAGAAACTTTGAAAAGCTATTTTAATACTTGTAAATAAAAGCTCTAAAACTCTTGCCATGCACTTTGGAGCTCACTAGACGGTTTGTAGGAAGGGAGCTGCCCTCTGCTGGTAAACGCCGCGAGTACATTTGGTTTTGACACCTGGGATTTGCGCGATTCCACAGGTTTACCGTTTTGTGGTCCGTGCGGGCATGAATGAAATCTTAGCATTCACAGCCTACGTTATTTTCATTAATAGAAAATGTAAAGTGAGGCACTGTTTTAAACCAGCATGACTTGAAAGGGCAGAGATGCTCACTTTGTGCAGTCATAATGGATCAGGAAGCACAAGAGTCAAATGTCAGAGTGACTGAATACAGACTGTTCTTCTCTGACATGTCATAATCAATACTCTGTAAAGGAAAAAAAATAGTCCGTTCTGATGTGTCAAATCTTACAAGTCTTCACGCTCTGAAAAAAAAGAATCGTATTATTGTAGTTTTGATAGACTGCTGAATTTTAAGCCTTTTTTTTTAAGCCTTAAAGACTTTTAAAGCAAAACCAAATGAATTTCTGTAAAACAGCATGTCTTTTTGATTTGAATATTTCTTTTTTTTGGTGTACAAATATTTAATGATGTTTGACTCAATTTTTAAAGAATGACAGAGAATAGTGAGGATTGATTTCACATATGGAATCAAGAAATATACATTTATTCAGAAAACTGTTGAAGACTTGTGAACTTCATGCACTGGAGAGAAAAACCTTGTCTTAAGAGAGAGGACAAAAATATAGTCAATTTTATTGCATATTGAAATATATATGCATACATGTAAATGATTTTATTCTAATATTTGTTCAGATTATAAAGAAATATATGATTGTTGGAAGACATTTAAGATGGCGAAAGTCTACCTTGGAATTTGATATTCCTCTATGATCTTAGACTTCAAAAGAACACAGAGTTCACTATTGAAAGATTTCTTTCCTATCCATTGTAGTTCTTCAGTACATTAATACACTATGTGTATCATGGCCTCCGCAGCTCATCCTGATGAATCTGGGATGTAGGATGCTTTTGATCTCCAGCTAAGAGCTGCAATTGTTCTGAATAGCCCATGGTGCCCCACTCAAAGTGAGAGGGCTCTTCTGATCCTTCAAATGTCAACAGCAGAGAAAAGGGATGGGTTCTGTCTTACCCTTAAGAGAAGGTGGAAACACTTCCTTGATTCTGAGATGGGTGTCATGGTCTGGATAGGAGAGCTATGTGATCCAGCTTCCGAAGAGATGACTTGGGTGTTCTGTGTGGCTACAGCATAGGAGGTTCACACAAAAAATCTTAAATAGCAGTTCTGTGGGCTGCTTTCAGAGGCGAATGTGTGTGCTGGACCTATTCCTGGATGATGACGTGATCAAAGGACTGTGTACTGGGGGGGACATAAGCATTTATGTATTGTTGGTAGCTAGTCTTCTAGTATTTGGACTGGGGACATTTTCTGTAACAACCATAATGTTACGTGAAGTAAATCAGACACACAATCTTAAATATTGCATGTTTCCTCTTATATGAGAAAGCCAACATATAAATAAAGTGCAAAATAAAAGATAGATGATAGGAAATAGAGATCTTTGGCATATGGGAAAAGAACTGAGAGATGGGGGAGGGACATGAGCTGAAAAAGGGGACTGTGAAACCAAATCTCTATGTGGGACATGATTGTGTCTACAAACAGTAAAAAAGCATGTATGTATATACATACATATATGCGTACATATGCATATACATACATACACACACAGTCATATATGATTCCAAGAGGAACAGAAGGGGAGGAAGAGAGGGAAAGGGTACAAAAAAAGAATTAGGTAATGTCATGTACTTGTACCAACTCCACATGATAAATGTGTAAATCATTATGTATTGTAAACATTTACCAATTAAAAAAGAAAAACTAATGGCAGCCCATGAATGTGGTTTTAAACTATGTATAAATTGTTGAGTCTCTCCCTCTGTGCTCTTTTATGTAGATTTAAGGATTATCTATCTTTAAGGCTGATAGCTAACTTGAAAAGTAGCAGTGTGTGTGTGTGTGTGTGTGTGTGTGTGAAAGTGGATCAGAGGAAAAACAGAACAACTGAGCAACTTGGATCCCAGCCTCACAGCCAGAAACCAGAAGCACCTTTAACTTCGGTGGAACTAAAGGCACAGGCTTGGCATAATTCTATTGCTGGCTTGTTGGGATCAAGCAACACAGATCTGGACTCTGTCTCCTGCTCTGTGTACCAGCGACAGCAGAGACACTGAAGTGAACACTTTTTTCTTTTTCTTCTTTTGTTTTTCCTTTCTTTTTTCTTTTTCTTGATTGTTTGTTCCTGTTTTTATGAGTATAAACATTGTCTCTAGTACTCTGTTGTTGTTTTGTTTTGTCTCATTTCTTCCTTCTTTCTCTCCTGTCTTCTTCACCAGTTTCCCAAAGTTTTTGTAATCTTCCTTTGGACTCTACTCTTGCTTCTAATCCCTTTTTCTTCTTCTCTTTCTCTATTATTTCCCCAAACACCTTTAAAATTTTCTTTCCTGAGGGTAAAAATCACCATATTGAGAGGGTATTTACTGTATACAGTTTTTTGGTCTGTTTATTTGTTATGTAACTACAAATCTTGTTCATATGGTTAAAGGTGGCAAATTAATAGTTACTACGGTTTGTCTTTTTTTTTTCTTCCTTTTGGTACTGGGGATCAAACTCATGACACTTGCCAGGCAGGTGCTTGTGTCACTGAGCTAAATCCCCAGCCCAACAGTTTTTCATTTTATAGGCTATTTCAAGAAATTGTTATTAGTGATTTTGTTACTTTAGCCAAAGTAACATAACTGTTCTAATCAGTTATTCCTCCTTGTATGCCAAGACTCAGATTGCTTGAGGGTCATAACAATACTCTAGGCCAGTATCAAAGAATTAGTGGCTAGACCAAATAGGCAGCAACTTCTTATCCTCAATAAATTGAAGAGGTAGGATAATGCACCAGTCTCAAAACCCAAAAGCCAGCTACACCTGGATGACATCTTTGAGAAGTTGTCATTTCCTAAGGGTTCTCAATACTAGCAACAAAGCTACCGACCATGAGCAATTTAAAAGCATCAACATAGGAATTTTTAAAAAAAGTAGAAAATGAGAAGACATGAAAGCAAGATGCAATCCCAGACCTCCAACTCACCAAAGGCAAACCCAAGGGGAAATGAGGTGAAACAAATTGAAAGCCACCTACCTGGACTCTGAAATGGTAGCAGCAGAATTAACAAAGCCAACCAATGAACTCTCGAAAAGATTAAATCAGAAATAATTTCTCAGATAACTACAGAGATGATGACCTCAATGAAGAATGTGCTGGTGCACTGAGGATAGATATAGATAAAAAAAATAGAGAAACTTAGAAAAATAATGAAAACCATGTAACCCAAATAGGAAAGAAATAGAATCCATAAAAGAGATTCAAAGAAATATCCAGGAGATTAAAAGTTCTAGTGAAAGTATACACTGCAGAATGAACCAATGTTAGAACACGATATCAATTCTAGAGAACTAAATTGCAGTTAGCAATCTTGAAAAGAAAGATTTCTTAAAAATAGCAAAGAACCATGAAAACCCCATTCAACAACTGTGAGATGATGCAAAGAAGAATAACATATGATTGATTTGAGTCAATGAAAAAAACAGGAGATAGTGCAAACAATTAAAAAACCTATTCACAGAAGTAATAGCAGAAAACTTCCCAAGCATGGAGAAAGAATCTGACATACAGATAAATAAGACATGTAGCAGTCCAATCAGCCATGATAAAAAAAATGTACACCAAGGCATATAATGGACAAGATTCCAGAAATTCAGCATGAGAGCAGACTATTAAAAGCAGTTGGAGAAAAGAAACAAATTACCTATAAAGGAAAGGCCATCAGACTCACAGCAGACTTTCAGCACAAACCTTAAGTCAAGGAGAGCTTGGAGTGAAACATTTCAAACTCTGAAAGAAAATAATCTCAAACCATGATTGAAATATATTGCAAACTACCTTTCGAAGTTTATGGAGAGATAAGATACTTCCATGACAAAGAACACCTGAAGAAATCATGACCACCAAACCAGCACCCCAAAAAGTTTTGAAGGACATTATTGAAAGAGATACTGAGGAATGCAACTCCATGAACCCCAACAGAATGAACCCACCAGGCAAGGCAAGTAATTAAACATAGGGGAAAGAAAGGGAAGCAACAACAGAAAAATAACATGACAAAGATAAGTCAACACATATCAGTTTTAGCCATCACTGTAAATGGTTTTAATTCAATCAAAGGAAAAAGACTGGAAGAACTGATCAAGAAACAATATCCAACAATATACTTCATACAAGAAACAAATTTAACCCAAAAAGAAATTCACGAACTGAAAATCAGAGGATGGAAAACAAGACTCCATATACAGGAACTCAGAAAAAACCCCACAAAAAACAAAAAACAAAAACCAGGGGTGGATATCCTATTTGCAGACAAAGTGAATTTCAAGCCAAAACTGATCAAGAGATACAAAGAAGGTGACTATATCTTTGAAAAGGGAACAATCCAAGAGGAAGAGATAACAGTCATAAACATATATACACCAAATACCAGCATAGCCAACTATATAAAATAAAATATTAATGGACCTGAAAAATCAAATAAGTGCTAATACAATTATAATGGGGGACCTCAATACCCGACTGTCACAAATATACAGATCAACTAGACAAAAAATCAACTAGGAAGTATCAGAACCAAGTTTTGAACAAATGAACTTAGTAGATGTCTACAGAGTGTTCCACACCACTTTAGGATACACATTCTTCTCAGCTGCACATAGGACATTCTCCAAAATAGATCACAAACTCCCTTGTAGAACATGCTTAAGTAAATGCAAAGGAATTGAAATTATCCCATGCATATTATCAGACCATAGTGCAATGAAAATGGAAATTAATGGTAAAAGAAACCACAGAAACTTCATAAATACATGCATATTAAATAACACTCTCCTGATCAACCAATGGATCACAGAAGAAGTTAAAGAAGAAATTAGGCAGTTTCTACAATTAAACAGTAATGTCAATACAATATATTGGAACTTATAGAGTGAAAACTGTCCTGTGAAGGAAATTTGTAGCAGTGAATTCCCCTATCAGAAAAACAGCAAGCTCAAATGAACAACCTAATGTTGAGCCTCAAACTTCTAGAAAAAGGAGAACAAGTCAAGCTCCAAGCTTGTCTGAGGGAGGAAATTATAAAGATCCTAGCAGAAATTAATGCAATGGAGACTAAGAAAACAGTACAAAGAATTAATGAATCAAAGAGTTGATTTTTTGAAAGATAAGTAAGTTTGATAAATCCTCAACCAACCTTATCAAAAAAAAGGGGAGACTCAAATCCATACAATTAGGAATGAAAAAAGTGAAATCACAACAGAACTTGCAGAAATCCAGAAGATCATCAACACATACTTTGAGAAACTGTATTCTAATATAATGAAAAACACAGATGAAATGGACAGATTCATAGATACATATAAATTATCAAAGCTAAATCAAGAAGATATAAAAATTCTAAATACCGGTCAATGAAAGTGGAGATGTAATTAAAAACCTACCATCCAAGAAAACCCCAGATTCTAATGGACTCACCACTGAATTCTACAAGAAATTTACAGAGGATCTAATTCCACTAATTTTCAAACTCTTTAGTGAAAGGGAAGTAATACTCCCAAACACATTCCTGGAAGCAAATGTTACCCTGACACCAAAACCAGTGAAGGATCCAGCCAAAGGACTATAGGCCAATCTTTTTAAAGAACACAGATGCAATAAGTTACTGGCAAATAGACTGCAGAAAATCCAGGAAATCATCAAGAAGATTATACACCATGACTAAGTTGGATTCATTCCAGAGATGCAGGAATGGTTCAATAAATGCAAATCAATAAATGCAGTACTGGACTGGGAGTATAGCTCAGTGGCACAGTGCCTGCCTGGTAATCACAAGCTCGTGAGTTTGATTCCCAGTACTAATAAATAAAATAAAATAAAAACAACATATTAGCAAAGCCAAGGACAAAAACCACTTGATCATCTCAGTGGATGCAGAAAAAGCATTTGAGAAAGTCTAGCACCCATTAATGACAGAAAATTGAAATAGATGGTCTTTTTCTTAATCTGAATAAAACCATCTATGACAGGCCAACAGCCAACATCCTACTAAATGGTCAAAAACAGAAAGCTTTCACTCCAAAATCAGGAATGGGATGCTCACTATCACCACTCCTGTTCCATATAATTCTGGAAATATTAGCCAGAGCAGTTATACAAGGGAAAGAAATAAAAGGGATAAACACTCCTCAGATGAACTATAAATGACAAATAAATCTACGAAAAATGTTCAACATTACAGTCATTCAAGAGATGCAAATTAAAACAACACTGAGATTTCATCTCATTCCAAAAAGAATGGCTATTATCAAGAAATCAATCAATAAGGGCTGGGAATTTGGCTCAGTGCCTTAAGCGCCTGCCCTGGCAGGCACGAGATTGTGAGTTCAATCCCCGGTGCTGCAAAAAAAAAATAAATAAATAAAATAAAAAATAAAAGAAAAAAAAAAGAAATCAATCAATAACAAATGCTGGTGAAGCTGTAGGGAAAAAGGAACCATTCTTCACTGTTCATGGGAATGTAGACTGGTGTAGCCATTGTGGAAATCAGTATGGAGTTTCCTCAAGAAATGAAAACTAAAGGTTCCATTTGACCCATCTATTCCCCTTCTTGGTATCTTCCCAAAATAATTAGACACATCATGCCACAATGGTATTTGCACACCCATGTTTATAGCAGTTCAGTATGTAATAGCTAAATGTTCAAAACAGCCCAAATCCCCATCAGCTGATGAATGCATAAGATGTGGGTTTCTTTATATAAATAGTATTACTCTGCCCTGAAGGATAAACTTGAGACATTTCTATGTAAATGGTTCTACTTTCAGACCATACTCTCGAGTGAAATGAATCAGACTCACATGTTTAAATACCTCATAGTTTTTCTGGTGTGAGAAATCAAAAGGATAAATAAGGACCAAAATGTATAATAGATGTTGCAAAAAAGGAAGGAAATGTTCAATGGGAAGGGGAAGTAGAGTGTGGAGAAAGGGGCAAAAAGGCAGGGGGAAAAAGACAGAGACTAGAAGGAAAAAATGGAAACAAAGCTTTTGTAAATAAGGAGGGGAAGGGGGGTAGGGAACAGGAAAAAAAGAATTGGGTTAACACATGTGCAGGTACAGATTTTCTGTGATGAAAGTTATTATGTATATCTAAAATGTGCCAATAAAATTAATAAAAAAAACTTTAGGGAACTTAGCTACACCATCACTTAATATGTGAGCAAATAGAGAACTAGACTAAAAACATGAGAGGAATTTCCGTGAACTGTAAAGGAAGTAGCACATGATGCTAACAATGTACATGAGAAATCACTGAAATCATTTGCACAGCTGAATGATAACTAATCGGAGAAGGTAGGTGGCTTGGAAATTGTGTAGGACCAAGTACAGTACACATTTGCAATGTTGGCTCCTCCTAGTAATGACATTTTAACAGAAAATATCCACCAAAGAAGCAGTATATTAAATAGTCCATCAGAAAATAAAAGAAGCAAGACCAGGTTCTGAACAAGGAAATTCTATTCTTCTTTTTTTGTTTTTTAGACAAGTTCTCATTGTGTCACCAAATTGCCCAGGCTGGCCTCAAATTTATGATCCTCCTGCCTCAACCTCCTGAAGTTCTGTGATTATAGGTATGCACCACCATGTACAGTTGATTTTATCATTCTTTTAGTTAGAATAAGACATCAGTTAAGTCAGCACTTCTCACTCCTTTAGATAACATGGAATGGACAGTATTTACCACAATCCTCTGTTTCCTAAATGTTCAGTTATACTTGTTTGTAATTAATGAAGAAATGTAAGATATCCCCATACAGACCAACACTTTTGGTCATTCAAGAAACTGATGCTAGATTTGATTCCTTACATTATTCTGGTGTGGCTATTTCAATATTTGAACACATTTAGGGAAGAGAGGAAGTGGGGCAGATTGATTGTAATAAAACCCTAGTAGTAGATTACAAATCTATGCATAAATTTCTAACAAAACTGGCCACACCTTTTGTGGAAAATGAGTTAAAATTGTACCACAGAATATATTCAACAGTGGAACTGTTTACTAAGCTGTCAGTATGTAGGCAAATAAATCAATTGCTATTGTTTATAAGTACAAACTCTTTTTATGGCATGATCAATTATTCAATTTTGCTTTCTCAGTTCTACTTCTGCAAAAATTCATGTTTTTAGAATCTGTCAAAACTGCCCTTACATTCAAGTTTCTCAGTCCTCAGTCCATTAGGGACATAGACGGGGAGACAAATAATCATAGGCAACTAGGAGTCTAAGTCATTCTATGCCACAAATAACACATGCATTAGCAAATATACACAAATTTCTCAAAATGCTTAGGCAGGGTAAGGGAGGAAAAAAGATAGTAGAGTTGATTTTAAGCTCCTCACATTGGGTAGAAATCTCTTCACAATTTATTGTATTTAGTTCCATAAAAATGTCAGACAAAAATATTATGCAGGCAGCACACATTCAACCACAGCATCCAGTGTGTTCAAATCATATACAATTCCAACCTCAAAGTCTACACTTGAATCAGTTTCCCGTCCTTTCAAGATCAGCAAAGGAATTGCTTTTTTGGATCTGTTCATAGTATGCTGAGTTGTATGTGGTAACCAGGTGTCTTGGTTACTTTTCTCCTTGCTAAGATAAAATAACTGACACCCAAGGCTAGAGGAGAAAAGATTTATTATAGCTGACAGTTTGTAGAGGTTTCAGGTCATAGTTGGCTCTACGGCAGGTTAGCATGGCAGAGGGCCATCACAGAAGATGGTGGGGATAAGGCAGCAAAGTCGTGAAGAAGCAAAATAGCAAGCACCAAATGACAAGTGACAAGCAGCACCTTTCTTTCTGTCCCTTATACCTTATCCAGGCTACCCACCATTAGGGGAGTAACTTTTACATCCAGGGTGGGGCAGCCTTAATCCTGGCCTGCCACCAGGAACCAATCCCAGCGTCACCTTTTTTTTTTTTTTTTTTTTTTTTGCAGCACCGGGGATTGAACTCACAATCTCGTGCCTGCTAGACAGGCGCGTAAGTCACTGAGCCAAACTCCCAGTCCTGGTTTTTTGAGGCAGGGTCGCCCTGTGTAGCTCAGGCCGGCCTTGTGCTCATGTTGTAGCCCAAGCCGGCCTCGAACTCACAATGCTCCTCCTACCTCAGCCTCCCAAGTGCTGGGATTAAAGGCGTGCGCCACCACGCCCGGCTATATAGTGTTTTTATTGAAATGATGATGTGAGAAAGTTCACGCTTCATTCAACTTTATTCAACAATTGTTAATACACACCCAGGTTTGTGCATTTGAACTAGAGACCTTACAACAACTGCGCCCCAGCCCTTACTGGTCCCATGACACGAGGCTAGTGACATAACCTCTCCATGTCTCAGTTTACTCACTTGTGATATATATTTCATAGGGTTAATAAGGTAACCTGTGCAAAGGCACACTGAGTGTTCTAGAATGTTTAAAAGAAAAAAAAAAGACTTAGGAAGAATGAGAGGCAGAGAGCGTATCTTTGCATATCCAGCCTGGGCAAAACACACGTCACTCTTAAGGCCACGTTCTGAGACAGACCTGTGTGCGGGACAACCTGGCTTCCGGGGGCGAGAACTGCATTCAATCACAGTCTTCACTGCTCGAGGTGGGCATTGATTTAAAGATTATCTAGTCCAAATATTTACTGAATGAATTTTCAGGAGTTATACCCTAGTGCTTACTCAGTCCACACCATCACTCTTTCACATGAAGGGATCACATTTTTCAGGAATGAAGGTATTACTAGCCCAGGAATGTAAGCTCCAACTGTGGGTGCTCAAAAGTACTTCCGTGCAGTCCTCTGCTGAGTACAGCTGCCCCTTCGGGAGAGCGCTGTCATCCATCTCATTGTGCAGATGAGCAAACTGAGGGGCAGGGAGGTGAAGTAAGTTGCCTGAGATCACAGGCCAGTGAAAGGCAATGCTGGCTGAAATCTGAAACGAGGTATTTTGCCTCGAGGCTGGTGCTGCTAAAACAGCCATTTAGGAGCATATTTTAGAAGCCTTAATTCTTATAATATTTTTATATTCTTTTGTCTTTCTGTTAGATTGGGAAATTCTAGTCCTTGGATAGAATCTAAAATTTACCATTCTTATAACATATTAATCTTATGACTTGTTAAAATTTCTGTCCATGTTTTTGGACTAGATTTGTGGCAGAATCCAGTTGCTTGAATACTTAAATATAAATAATACCAGCCATTAAAATGCAGACAGAGCTACAAAACTCATAGAACCTATGAAACTATATCTGATGGGCAGGACCACAGATCATGTGAAGGAAATCATAGCTATAGCAGCTGGCAAAACTAAGGGGCCAGCTGAGGGGCAAGATATTAACTCCACTAAACAGCTGGCTGAGCTGCTCTTAGAGGCTTTATTTCTCCAGAGAGGTCATTTATGGGACATTTTTGTTCTTTAATTTTTTAAAGATTTATTTATTTATTTTTTTATAGAACTGAAGGTTGAACCCAGGGCTTCACAGATGCTAGGCAAGAGATTCACCACTGAGTTCATCTCCAGCCCTTTCTCTTTTCTTCTACACATTTCAGAGACGTTATATATACTCCCAATGATGTTTGACTTTGACTCAGTATTGTGATAGGGGAAATGAGGTTAATCAAAGATGTATATATGACAGGAAGACTCCTCGGGGGGAGCATCACATGGTTGGACAGTGGGCACCTCATTGGACAGCTGACATTGCTGCCTGAAGAAACACGAGAGGAAGCAACATTAGGTTATGTTAGGGGGTCAGAGATGACTCTTTAGGCATTTCTTATTGGATCATAGTAAAGAAGGCATTTGTGAACAAGAGAGCCATTTTACATATGAAAAATAAGACCAAAGGGGCACATAGTCACTGTGTCTTTGAAAGGTCAGACCCTTGTGGTGGGCTGAGAAATGATTGTCTCAAAAGACATTCATGTTTTATACCTGGATCCCATACATATTACCTTATTTGGAAAAAATGTGTTTAGGGATCTCTAGATGGGGAGATTATCTTGGATTATATGAGTGGGCCTCAATGTAATCACATGTGTCCTTTTAAAACAGGAAAGGGAGACTGGACACAGAAACAGTGAAGGAGAGGCCATGTGAAGATAGGCAGAGACCAGAGTAACCTGACCACAAGGCAAAAAATGCCAGGAAGGGCCAAGGAGCAGATTATTTCTTATGTCTCCACTGACATCCTGATTTTGGTCCCCTGAACTCTGACAGAAAACACCTTTGGTGTTTTAAGCCACCAAGTTTGTAGTAATTCATTGTAATTTCCATAGCAAATATAATATAAATATATACTTCAGAGAACTAACAGATTTCTGAATCTACACAGCAGAGAACTCTTTAATGTTAGTTTTGTCCTATTTTCCCTCTGTGGAACTCTTGACTCTGTGTGGTTGATGGTATGGAAATGACAGCCCGTCCATCCTGGTGTTTTTTTATCTGGATTGCCTGAGATGGCTATGAGGCCAGTATCAGCATTTCGGTGTCAAGACTGGGCTTAGAATGTTGGTGTCAAAGTTAATTGCTCATCTTGGTTCACCATGTACTGAAAAAATTGCATAGGCTTTAAAATCTGTGTGTGGTTGTCAGGAAAGGGCCAGATCAAAACAAACACAAACACAAACATAAAACAAAACACATGACCCAAGCCATACGGCCATTCATGTTGAGCACTGTAAGTGTATTGATGTATACTGAGTTTGTAAATTGTTACAGTACACAGACCCCCAAAGTCAAGATTAAATCAGGAACCCAGGCACTCTAATTTTAGCTTTCTTATATTAAGCAATTTACTTACCCATTCTGGGGAGATGAAATGGCATGACATATAATAATAATATTATTTAGTAAATACATAGTGTGTACCAGAAACTAGACGAAGGGCTCTACATAAATCTCATTTCATCTTTGTAGCAATCTATAGCATTAAATAGCCTGCCTACTGTTTGTGTGTTTATTTGTTTATTTATTGTCTTTTTGAGACAGGGTCTCACTATGCAGTTCAGGCTGGCCTTGAGCTCACATCGTATCCCAGGTTGGTCTCGAACTTGCAATGATTCTCCTGCCTCAGCCTCCCAAAGACTGGGATTACAAGCATGAGCCACCATACCTGGTTTATGCCTATGGTATATATGATAAAACTGAGGCTGAGAAAAGAATGTAAGAAAATGTGACAAAACCTGCAAATTGAGTGACTGATCTGGGGTTTGGACACAGGCATATCCATTTCCAAGTGCACATTCTTAATCACCAGTAAGTAGCTGTACATTCAGAAGCACTGCAAAATTGCAATTGTTATGCATTATAAATTAAAGTATCCTTCTTGATTTCATTGTGATATTACTGTTTCACATGAGATACCAATGCAAACTCTAGATTCTCTCCTTTCTAGGTTCAGTGTAAGATATACTTAGTTTGAACGACCCCGTTTGAACCAGAGAGAGGAGTTTTGGCAATGTTTTAATCTGGAGAAAACCAGCCCAAATCTCATCTCTCTCTGAAGACTTCTCTTCCCGCTACTTATTGAGGTGAACCCTCAGGCTGTGAAGATTGCTTTAGCTGCATCCCATAGGTTTGGGTATCAAGGAATTCTTGTTGATGATTCTTTTAAATATGGTCTAATTTCTCATTTAACTTCTTATTTAATGTGAGTTGTTTATGGGTACATTTGAAGTTTCCAAAAACGGTGAATTTGTTTTGAACTGCAAATGTCATCAGATTTTTGATCTAGAATTTTTCAGAGATTTTTGCAGATTCAACTCATAAACCGCCAAGTGACACCCACGCTCCTACTCTATGTTAGTATCCTTGTCTTCCTGTTTCTCTGGTTTCAGTGCCTCCTATAAAGGTGCCCTCCTGGACAGCGGGTCAGTAACAGCAGTTTTAGCCCTTTTCCGGGGAAGGTTCTTTTCCCTGCTTAGTACTGAGCCCTTTGGTACCTCTTACCTATAGGAGCTGAAGTCTCAGTGACCTCTGCTTGTAATCAAACCAAGGGTCCGGGGAGCCACCACTTTCCCCTGCCCACTGCTCTGTATTTGTATCATGTAGGGCAGCCTAGCCTGTGTTTTTGTCTCACTCTTTATACATGTTGTTAGTCATTGCTGTGTGTTTGAAGGAGAAGAAGAAACACAGGTGGTAAACTCACAGACCTATTTTGTTTGCTAGCCTCTTTCTCTGTCATTTTTTCTTTACTACTGTTAAATTATTTCCATGTCATTTTACTCACAAACATTTGTTGAATGTATATTATTTGTAAAAATGGGTCAGGCATTGTTGAGGTGCATTAAGATGCTTTCAGCAGTGATTCTTATTTCAAGGAGGATCCAGGTTAGTAAGAGATTTGATTCTTCTGAGTCTCAGTTCTAAAATCTATAAAATGTGAATAATAACATTATTATATTAAGTTGTTTCAAGTTAGGAATGTGTCTTCTATTTTTTTTTTTTTTTTTTTTTGGAGACAGGGTCTCATTATGCAGTTCAGGCTGGCCTTGAGCTCACTTTGTAGCCAGGGCTGGTCTCAAACTTGCAACAATCCTCCTGCCTCAGCCTCCCAAGTGCTGGGATTGCAGGCATGCACTACCACATCTGGTTTGTGTCTTCTATCTTGTAGCAACCAAGCTAATTATATTTTCTCTATCTTTTTTTAAACTGACAAATAAAAATTGCATATATTCACCATGTACAACATGGTCTTTTGAAAGACATATTCATCGTGGAATAACTAAATCAAGCTGATTGTTAACACAGGCATCAGGTGAGGAACTAGCTCATGGTACATCTGTTCCTCAGTACGGGATGTTATATCCCTACGCTACCTGGAAGAAAGATGGCTGAATTTCTAAGTGTCCAGTTCTCCTTGATCCCTCTGTGCTGAGCTGGGAGGGTGGAGGGGAAAGCAGTCTGCGAGTTGGAAGTGCAGAAGTCTGGCTGCCTGGCTCAGGGTGGGCTGGAAGGGAAGTGAAGCCCCGCCCCCCCCCGCCCAGCCCCCACTCCAACTGTTGGTTCCGTCAGCGTCAAGCTGAGAAGTTTTCTTTCCCTCCTAGCGAAGCTCAGGGACCACAGTCTGGTTTTCAGGGCTATGTGTGTTGTATGACAACAGTCAAGACACTAACCTTAAAAGATCAGTTTTCTGATCCAGAGCGGTCTCTCCAGCCTGACTGGTGAGTGTTTCATTGTGCTGCCCTTTTAAGGAGGCTGCTGCTTTGCAACTGAACTTGTAACTGAACTTGGGCACATTCTCAAAGACCCCAGGCCCACGGGCAGACTTGGGTGCCTCCTTTTGCGTTCCAGGCTCCTGCCCTCCAAATAGGCGCTTGCCAGCTCTGTGAGACAGGCATTCAGAGTGTCAAATCAGTGTCCTGTATCCCAAATGGCCAGAGAAATAGTAAGTTGAGATGATAATCTTGTATGTAGCATCATACTGTTCAGAAACTATTCCATCAGTCTGGACTGTATTTGGTGCCAGTACGTTATCTCTTCCTTGGAGAAAAGGCTGCCAATACGAACTAACTGGTGCGTATGTGTTTATAGAGATGAATGTGTACAACTGAGTATGTGACACTGTGTAATGTTGTATTATATTTACTTTCAGGACTTTATGCCTTTTCTCACAAGAAATAAATCATTGAAATAAAAGAAAGGAAAAACTGTATTTAGCCACTGCATCCAAGATCATTCCTCCTGCTTCTGGACTTTGAACTACTGGTATCAATGTATCATGCTTGGTTTGAGCCCACTTTTAGATATAAAACTGTACATATCCATGAGAAATATATAATATTGTATGTGTAATTTTTAAAAGTTTACATAAATGAGTTAATATAGTACATATGTATATTTTTTCACACTGGCTAGGTTTTTGAGATCTATTTACTGATAATTTTTAGTGCCTGTAGTATTTCAATATATGATTAATGTAGATTTTATTTAATTGTTCTTCTATTGACAGATATTGAGGTTTTCCTGTTTCTTCACTGTTACCATGTTGAAATGAACATTTTTGTTCACATCTTCTGAAATTTTTAAGGCTATAACCTTAGGTAGAAGTACTAAATCATAAGGCATGTGCAACCCGAACTTGCTCTCTTTAAATTCAAGTTATATACCTGCCAGTACTGTGTCTGTTTCTACTTTCTGACATCCTTGCCAAACGTTGGCATTGTCATGATATTTATTTATTTATTTATTTACTTACTTATTTATGTCAAGGCAGGGTCTTGCTGTGTTCCTCAGGCTGTGCTTTGAACTTACTATGTAGCGCAGGGTGGCCTAGAAGTTGCGGCCATGCTGTTTCCTCAGTCTGCCAAGCGCTGAGATTACAGGACTGCGCCACTATGTCCAGCACTAATGCGTTGCAGAATTCAAGATATCAGAGAGACCAATGGTGGAAAAAGGAAGATTTATTTCCAGGATTTTAGGTGCACATCGACCCAGGCAAAGTCATGCCCAACGTGCTGGGCAGTCGAAAAAGAAAAAGTTCTAACTTTATACATTTTGCTGAGACAGTTGGTCTTTAGAAACTAGAGGGGTCTGTGGGGGAACAAGGGTACAGAAGCAAGACAAAGCAATGAATAATGTAGCTCTGAAAGAAGCCAAAGCTTTATGAATCCTGCGAGAACAAGATGACATAAGCTCTGTTTATAGGACATAGTTGCTAATCTTATCTGCACCAAAACAAGAAGTTACAGCTACGGGGTGGGGGGTGGGGATTACTTTTTAAGTCCTATTTCAAAGGTTCTTTATTTTTAGTTTGAACTCGACTGAGTCTGAGGATATTTTCATGTATGCATTAGCCTGAGGTGTAAACTTAAGGTCTTCTCAAAGCCTGAACCTTTCCTAGATCTTGAGTTGTCATGTTCTACTTTTCCTCATAGACACAGTTGTTTTTGAATGTTTTAGTCTTGAATATCTTGCTTAACCTGGGGCATAATGCCAACTTTGTCATAAAATGCATTGTTGAGGGTGTATAATACCTGTGTTTATTTTTTAGAATATTTCTATTGATGAATGATTACTTTTAGTAAGTTTTATTATTATATTAAACAATGAGTACTTAACAGGAAAAATATCAAAAAATAAGATATCAAATTTTGAATATTTATTGTTTATAAAGAAATCATCAAAATTTTCAATATAGAGTGTTTTTTGGTGTATAAAGTCTAAAGGATAACAACAGAAATAAATTCCTATATAAGCTACAATAAGAATATAAATAGAATTCTACGAAAAAATCTTTACTTCAATCATCACACCTAGTGCAGTCTTCACACATGACAGCAGCACGTTCTATATATACTGCTTATACTGACAGCACATGGGTTTTGCTTTCCTGGCCTCTTTGTAGGACATACTTGACATCTTGCTAGTCTTGTTTTGTCAGGAGGGTCTTATTAAGTTACGCAATGCATAGTTAACAGGAACATAAACTATCAATAAAATATAGTATTAAATTCTTAACATGTATTGTACATTTAGAGTAAACATCAACATTTTCACATCAGGTATGTACTTGCTTACAAAACCTAAAAGATAACAGAGAAATAAATTCCTGTAAGAACTACAATGAAAATACCAATAGAACATTAGAGCAAAAATAAGACGATTGTCACACTCAAGGCAGTCTTCACACAACAACTGCATATTTCATTCACATGTCTTGCTTACACTGGCAGTACATGTATTGGGTTTTCCTTTCCCATGTGTCAAGTCATTCTTGTCACCTCTCTTGTCTTCCTGTTTTTTCGGGAGCTTCCTACAATGTTGCACAATGTGCACTTAGCAGGAAAATAAGATCAATAAAATAAAATATCAAATGTGTAATGAATGAGTGCTTAGAATAAACATTAACATTTTCACATCAGCTGCTTATTACTTATGAAACCTAGATAGCATAAAAAAACCCTAAGTAAATTTCAATGTAAATACAAACAAAAGTCTGCCACAGAAATAACCTGCTTCAACTGTCACACCGAAGGCAGTCTTCACACATGATAACTGCATGTTCCATACACAAGGATGGCATGTATGTTTTGTTTTCCTGTGGCTTTCAGTAGACCCCAGTTGACATATTTTTGGTTTTCCTGTTGTCATAGCAGGTCTCTCTGATGCTGCACCTGCCTGTTCACCTGTTGGCTCACCAGCGTGCTCCACAACTTTTTGTGTAGTTCCCCGGGCAGAAACATTTGGCTTTTCCTGTGCTGTAAATGATCTCTTCCCATCCCAATCCTCTAAGAAAATTTTCCATGGTGTTTTGCATTATGCCACACACGTGTAGGATTGCTTTGGTTTTTCATGTGCCATTGTACTGAATTGGGCTACTTCTACTAGAAAAATCAAAAGAAAACTTTTTGTAAAAAAATGAATCCTAAATGCACAGAAATTTAGCAATGAGCATTTGATGAATAAAACTCACCTGTTGCTACTTTGAAGCTCCTGTGCACACCTTGCTGTTCATTGCCAAGTGAGTGAACGCACAGACGGGTGTTCGCTTCCCCCGGGTGAAGCTCCTGTGAGTCACACCCATGTTTCATCATGGCAAGATACATATTTTCCTAACAGAAGGTGCTGTGGGTCTATTTGACCCCCTGTGATACTCAGGTAAACTTTCGCTAAACCTGTTAGATGGACCATTACGTGGGTAAAAATCCTGCTTTGACACTTTTGTACATGTGCACACAGCTTGCTGCTCATTGTATAAAGTGAGTAAACACAGAAATTGCTTCTTGTATCCCCCAGGCACAGTTACTGAGGTGCACAGCCGGTTACTATTACGCTAAAATACCAATTTATAGTAGAAGAGTATGGGATTGGTTGTTGTAAAAGGGCTGAAAAAAGGGCACTGGCCCTTTAACTCTCTTGGAAGTCACTTTAGCCTAAAAGGCTTGCAATGATGATGGAAGTGCCCAGTCCTGGCCGTCCAACTTTTTCTCTGCTTCTCTGTGGTCCGAAGCAGCAGGGAACAATCACAGCACAGTCCTGATGCTTGGAAATAAGGTCCTTTTCATCCAGCTTGGCTCCTGCAGGCTGCAAGCTGAGCTGTGTGTGGACAGCTCTGGGCACAAGCACGCAGATGTCTTCCACGAGGCTGGGCTGGGAGGTCAGCAGCAGCTACTGCGCTATGAGGTGAAATTCACTGGAAATAACTGCTACTTACTGGGCAAAAGTTTTTTCTACTGCAAGCTTTCAATGAACCCCACTGTTTAAAAATAGTTACATGGGACAGATTCTGCCAGTGCAGTATTGTCTGGTGCTTCCTACTCTGCCATCTCCTTAGAATCCTTCCTGTCTTCTGATTTTTGCTTCATGTATTTTGATGTTCCTAGATACCTACACATTGAGGACTGTGATGCCTTCATGAAGTCTTGACCCGCTCCCCCTTTATTATGTGACACTCTCTTTATACCTGATGGTTTTCCTCATTCTGAAATCTTCTTGGTCTAAGATTAATATAGGTGCTCTAGTTTTTGTTTTCAATTAGTGTTAGCATGGAATATCTTTCTATGAGCTGATATTTTAATCCATATGTGTTTTCATAAATTGTGTATTGTAGACAACATACAGTTGCATCTTGTTTTTATTTTATTAATTTTAAGAGCTTTCAGCTTTTAAGTGGTATATTTATATCACATTTAAGGTGGTTAGTGAACTGGGTATGGTGGTACATGCCTGTAATTCCAGTACTCAGGAAGCTGAGGCAGGAGGATAGCTGCAAGCTCGAGGTCAGCCTGTGCTACATAGTGAGACCCTGTCTCAAAAAGACCAAACCAACAAACAAAAAAAGTGATTATTGATACTGTGATCAATACCTACCATATTTGTAACTTTTAAATTTGTTGTTCTTGCTTGCTTATTTTGTTGTCTTCTACTCTTTTTCTTCTACCCTGGGTTTTAACTGAGCTTTTTATATAATTCTATTCTTTTCTCTTTTGTTAAAAATTTTATTTTAAAGAGAATAAAACCAAACAAAGTAAAATAGAATAAAGCCAATCAAAACAAAACAGTGAGCTGGGAGTTTGGCTCAGTGGCTTAAGCACCTTTCTGGCAGGCATGAGGCTGTGAGTTCAATCCTCGGTGCCGCAAAAAAACAAACAAACAAACAAAAAAACAAAACAGTGAAAGTGATATAGAACTTCAAAACAGGATAATAGGAAATTAACATTGGCTACCATTTTACCTTTTGTTCAAAATTGCTGTCCATACCATCAGACATAATAAAATCAAACAAAACAGAACAGAATAAAACCAATCAAAACAGAACATTGAATAAAACAAAACAATAAAATGGAACAAAGCAAAACAGTGAGAACAATATTGGATTTCAAAGACAAGACAGAAGGAAATCCCCCATATTTGCTATATTGCATACTGTTATCCTCTCCAGAGACTACCGGCTCTAGGCCTGCAAAGTCAATCAAACAGTACAAGCATTAAGTTGTTTTTGTACCTCAGATGCTATCAACTCAGTCTGTGTTCCTCCAAATCAGCCAGATGCTGACACGGAGTGTGGGGAGGGTGTTCTTGTCTCTCAGCTGCGTGCCGGTTGGCTCACAGAAAGAGTGAATCAGTTTCTTGTTGCTCCTCCCAGGACCTGTATGGCTTCTGTGGACTCACTTGAAAGGTGAATTGGCTTCTTGTCCTCTTTTCTCTTTTAGTGTATTCATTATACACTTTTTACATGTTTTTTTTCCTTAGACAAGCATCGTGGTGCATGCCTGTATTCCTGTGCCACTTGGGAAGCTGAGGTAGGAGGATCACAAGTTCAAGGCCAGTCTGGGCAATGTAGCCAGGGGCTTTAGGCTATCTCAAAAAATAAAAAAGAGTAGGATTGTAGTTCAGTGTGAGGCCTTGTGTTCAATTCCTAGTACAGAAAACAACAACAACAACAAAAATTTTTAGTGGTTGTGCCAGACTTGCAGTGTCCTAGAGTTATAATTTATTTACATCCATTTTAAATAGCACTACTTCTTCATAGATAGTGCCAGTACCTGGTAACAGTATATTCCCATTTTTTCTTCCTTATTTCTTATGACATTTATTTCATTTATTTGCATGGTATACTTACCCAAAACATAATTGGTCTTATTATTTTGAACAAACTATTCTGTTAAATCAATTAAAAATAAGAAAAATGAAAGATTGTATTGTACCTTCATTATTTTGTTATCTAAAGCTCTTTATGTAAACCCAAGTATCTGGCTTATATAACTTTTCTTTTTTAATCTCTGAAGAACTTTTGTTAGCATTTCTTTTGATGGCAGGTTGAGTAGTAAAAATTCTCTCAATTTTTGTTTCTCTGGATAATTTCACTGGCTACAGAATTCAGGTTGGTAGTTGTTTTCGTTCTGTTTCCTTTTCATTTAGCACTTTAAGTATTTCACTCTGCTGTCTTCTTGCTTTCATGGTTTCAGATGAGAAATTCAATGTGTTTTTAATCTTCCAAGTAAGATGCTACTCTTAGCTGATTTCTTTCAAGATTTACTCTTTTGATTTCCTGCAGTTAAGAATAGATATATCTAGCTGTAGATTGTGGGGGGTATTTTCCTTGTTTTGATGAACTTGTGGTTTGTTAATTTTGGAAAATTTTCAGCTCTTATTACTTCAAATATTCCCTGTGTTACTTCATTTTTCTTCTGGTCTTTTCAGTATACGTATTTTATATCTTTTGAGATTGTCCCACAATATTTGAATTCATTCTGTTTAGTCTTTGCTGTTCATTGTCAAGTTTCTATTTAAATATTCTCAAGTCTACTGACACCTTCCCTGGCTATGTGCAGCCTACCAGGGGCCTGTCGAAGGCATCCTGCCTTCCTTAATGTCAGAAGAGACACTGCTCTGAGCGTAGCTCAGAACCTTTGCTTTTCCTCTTCGGTTGGCAGATGCATGAAGGCCCTTTTCTCTGATCTTCATGCTGTGGACCTAGTAGTGCTCATGCAGGCAAAACTCAAGAAAATGTGGGTCCTCTGTAAGATTGCATCTCCAGGAGATTTTATGTCCTAAGCAAGTCGATGGCTCAGTTTCCTCAAGTTAGTCCTTTGTTCATTAAGTGTTTGTACAAGTTTCTGGCTCCAGAGATGTTGTGATTCTTTATATTCATTTGTCTTTCTGATTTTTATAGCAGCAACTTTCCCTGGGACCTCAGTTCTCTGATTACAGTCTCAGAAGAGTTGTTGATTTTCAATGTTGTGTTTTTTCTTGTGTTGACTTCTAAGTTCTTTGTATGCTATGCTAGAACAGTTTATTTTATTTTATTTTATCTATTTTTTTTTAATTGAGACATAGCCTCTATAGCCCAGGCTGACCTTGAACTCAGTCCTTCTGTCCCAGTCTCCTGGGTGCTTGGATTATGGGTATGTGCCAGCATGCTCGGCTCAGAACAATTTTTGAAATGGATTTTCAGATAGTATTTTACACAGGTTATCATGTTGTTTGTGAGTAAAAGAGTTTTAGTTCTTTCTTTTTGCATTTTTATTTTTGTTGTCTTCGTGCACTGACTAAACCCCCCAGCATGATATTCTACTAATGTTGTGAGAAAGGACAGCTTTGCATTGTTGCCAGTCTTAGGGGAAATGCAGTCAACTGTTCATAATTAAATATATTTGCTGCAAGTTTTTCATGGATATTCTTTATTGGGTTGATAAAGTGTTCTTTTCCTGATTTGCTGAAAGTTTTTATCAATTGATGTTGAATTTTGTCAAATGCTGTTTCTGTATACCTTGAGATTATCAGGTTTTTAAAAAATTCATTAGTCTTTGGACATGATAAATTGCATTATTTTATTTTCGTATGATGAACCATCCTAGCTTTTCTGGAATACACCCAACTTAGTCATTATTAGTTTTCTAGGGATAGGAAAATACCCCACAGTGGATGGTTTAAAGCAATAAAAACTTCCTTTTTCACAGTTCTTGATGTAAGAAGACTGAAACCAAGATGTCAGTGCTATGCTTCAGTAGCATCTATACAGGAAGGTCCTTCTTTCCCTTTTCCAGCTTCTCAAGTTCAAAACATTCCTTCACGTGTGGCAGTGTAGGTCTACATCTACCATCACTTAGCATTCTCCCTCTCTTCACATCATCTTCCCCATTTGTGTCTTTATGTCAGGGTTTTTATAAAGACACTGTCTTAACCACTTTTGTCATTGTTGAGACAAAATACACAGCATCCAGAGTTAAAGAAAGAAAGAAAGATTTATTGTAGCTCGCAGTTTGTAGAGGTTTCAGTTCCTGGTTGGCTGGCTCCAAGGCAAGGTAAAATGACAGAGGGACATCACAGAGGAGAAACAGCCCATGGCAGGCAGCAGGCAAGGAAGCAGCGGAGTAGCAAAGCAGCAGCAGCAGCCCTGCTTTCTTTCTGTCCCTTTACACCCATCCAGACTACCCACCCTTTGGCTGGTGCCACCCACACCCAGGGAGGCCTTCCCATTATCTACCTCCAGAGCTATGCCAAACCAGCCAGTGGACTACTTTAGTAATCACACACCCTTAATCCAGCATCACACACCCTGGCTCCAGCCACCTCTGAAAAGCCCCACTTATGACTATGCGAGGCTTTGCGGGGACGTCTAGACACAAGCCATAATAGACACTAATCATATTGGATCAGAATGCACCCTAACGATATCATCTTAATTTGACAGAATCTGCCAAGGCTACATTTCCAAATAACATCACATTCTGAGCTAATGGGAGAGGGGAGCTCAACATTTCTTCTTTTGAGGCAGAATTCTGTTCATCCTTTTGTAACCATAATGCATAATCATTTTGTATATTGATGGATTTTATTTTTAAAAATACTTTGCTAGGCCAGGCGTGTTGGTGCATGCCTGTAATCCCAGCACTTGGGAGGCTGAGGTAGGAGGATTGTTGTGGGTTTGAGGCCAGCCTGGGCTACATAGTGAGTTCAAGGACAGCCTGAACTACATAACGAGACCTTGCCTCAAAAAACAAACAAACAACAAACAAACAAAAAATAAAAAGAAAAACTTTGCTAAAGGATTTTGATACAAAAGAAATTTTGATTTGTACTATTTTTTTTTGTATGCTGATCTACTTTTGATATTACCATATGGATTCATAAAAGTATTGGAAGGGCTTCCTTTCTCTTTATTTTTGGGATAGTTTGTATGAAACTAATTTGTCTCTTTCATAAACATTTCCAGAGGTCACTTGTGAAAATATTTGGAGATTGTTTTGTTGGAAGCATTCTAAGACTTGATTTTCTTTTAAAGCTAGCATCAATTATTTTATATTGTATAAGTTCTGGTAGTTTGTAGCTTTTGAGACATATTTTTTCATTCCTTCTTAGTTTGTTGACATCAGATTGTTTGTGTTCTTCCCATATCATCCTGTGTGATCTGAAGTAATACCACTACTTTTGTTCTTGATATAGGTAATGTGTGTTTTCTCTTGCTCTTTCTTGCTTGTCCTCACAGCGGCTTGAGGTTTGCTAATTTTATGTATCGTTTCAAAAAAGCAGATTTTGATTTTACTTGGCTTTGTTACTGTTTTTCTGTTCCTAATTTAATTGATTTCTGCTTTCTATTATTTGCTTCTGCTGGGTTTGTGTATAATTCACTTATTTTTCATTTCTTAAGGTTGAATCATAGATTGATCTGAATATTTCTTTTTCTTAATGTATGATATTCACTTAATACTGTAAATTTCTTCTAAGAAGTCTTTTAGCTGTATCTCATAGTTTTGATATGTTGTGTTTTCATTTTCCCTCAGTTAGACATTTTTATAAATCTCCTTGTGACTTGCTACTAGACACATGATTGATATATAATTGTTCTGATTAATTTCTAAACATTAGGGGGATTTTTTTGTGATATATTTCTGATACAGATTTCTAATTGAATTTCTTTATTAGTACATGTGTGTGGTACTTACATACATGGGAAAGTTGTACACATACATAATATATCAATTCTTTTTTGTCCCCTTCTTGTCTAACTTAATTTTTTGGGATCAGAGAATATATAACATTTGATTAATTTAAAAAAATCAAGGTTATTTTGGGTCCCTAATGATATTTACTTTGGTCAGTGTTCTATGTAAACATGTAGAGGATATACACTCTACTTTTCTTTAATGATTTTCTATCTACTTATAACATTGGAGGAAAAAGTGTAGAAGTTCTTTGAGTTTTACCCATTTTCCTTCATGTATTTTGAGGCTCTGTTAGGTGCATAAATATTTAGAATTGTTATAACATCTGGATGAACTATTTTTCGTATCCTCATGTAATGTCCCTCTCATCACTTGTAATACTTGCTGTTCTAGTGTCTGCTTTATCTGGTGTTATTGCACCAGCATTGTTTTATTTTGGCTTTTGATTTACTGCATATGTATTTAATCCTAATTGCAATCCACCTATGTCTTTATATTCAAAGTGGATTTCCTGTAGCAACATGTAATGGGATCTTTCTTCTTAAGACCAATGTGAATATATCTGCTTTTTATTGGAATATTTAAAACATTTATCTTTAACTGTTATTGATAAATTTGGCTTTCTACATTCTGAGCAGAAGCAGTTATTTTTTCAGTTTTTATTTTGTATTAGTACTTGCTTCCAGTACATAATGATAACACTCCTTGTGAGGAGTTAAATGTGCATACTCTCATTTTTTTTGATTAGCTAATATTAATTTACATTTACCCATGTATCTTGCTCATTTCTTGTTGCATTGTCTATCCCTGTATCATTTTCTTTAATCTTTTTCTTTAATATGCTCCTCTTTTAACAAAATATTTTTTAGAACTTTCATTATTTTTTTGGTGATGAACTCTTTCATGGTTTTTTGACAATTATTTTACTTCACCCCCATTCTTTCAGTGTTTGTGTGTGTGTGTGTGTGTGTGTGTGTGTGTGTGCATGTGCTAGATAAAGAATGGCTGCAGGCCTGTAATTCCAGCACTTGGGAGGCCAACACAGGAGTGTCACAAGTTCAAGCCTGGCTGATGAAATTTAATGATTCAACAAGACCTGTGTCAAAATAAAAAATAAAAAAAGGCTGGGGAGTGTCAGAGTCCTAGGTTCAATCAATCCCCAATACTGAAATAAATAAATAAATAAAAAAGAAAAAGGATCGGTCATTTTGTGTGTGTGTGTGTGTAATATCACTCAATTGTTTTCTGCTGTTGAGAAGATACCTTAGTGTCAGACCAAGACAAAGTCCATTCTATTTATAGTTATCCCCCTCCCCCGCCAACCCAACCACTTCTAAGATTTTTCTCAGGGCTGGCACATAGCTCAGTGGTAGAGCACTTGTCTTCCAGAATTCTAGTTGATTCTTTGTTAGATCATCTCACTTTATTCACTCGGCCTCTTAAACTCTTCTATGTATATTACATAACTTTGCTTCATACTGCTGTAACTTTGGATTTTTCTTACCTACATTTAATTTTATTGTTTTTCATTTCAGTAGCATCCTGTCTGCCGTCAAACTTGTTCACTAGTTTGACTATGACTTTTCCTCTATTTCTAGGGGTTTTATTTGGTTCTTTTTTAAATCTGCTGGATTGCCTATCACAGTTTCCCTTTATAGGTGTTTTAAAGCTTATGTTTTATTTATACTACATAGTAAGTATGATCATTCTTTAAAAAAAATAAAATCTGGAACTTGTATTCCATCCTCTGACACCTTTGGTGGTTACTCTTTGCTGTCCCTCACTTGCAGTGATTCTTACAGATGTCATTTTGAGTACTTATTGCCCTTGAGAAGTTATCTGTGGACCTTCTCTTTTAGGATGGAAGATTCCTCTTTGCTCTACCTGCCTTGTGTAGCACTACCAATCCTGGTATCTTCTCACCTGAACTCAGTGCTTGAGGCTCCCTGGACAACTCTGGTGACGCCAGTGCAGGTTTGTTTGTTTGTTTTGCTATCCATATCCCCTCCTTTCCTCTCTCTGTTCTTCTTTCTCTTCTTCCACTTTTGCTTTTCTTCTTCAGGTCGACGCCTAGGCAACTTTCCTGGAGGCTCTGTGTTTGAATGCTGAAGTCACCAGCTTTCTTTTTGGCTCTCCCTTTCCTGTAGAGAGTTTGTGAGTCTAGGGTTTGTTTGGATTCCCCGTTTTTTTGCAAGACTTGAGCTGTGGCTTCTGACTGCTCTGCCTTCCTATAGTTCACTTTAGAACAAAGCAGAAAATTTCTTCAGGAGAAAAAAATGCTTTAGAATTCCTCACCTAGTTCTCTGGAGTTTTTTCTTTTGATTAAATTTTAGTTTGGTGATAGATATTATCTTCATTATTTAAAGGATTTTAGAATTTTATTTTGTTTTTTGAGACAGGGTCTTGCTTTGCAATGTCAGCCTTGAACTTGCTATGTAGTACAGGCTGGCCTCAAAGTCATGATCCTTTTGACTCAGCCTACCACGTGCTGAGATTGTAGGCGTATATCACCGTGTCCTGTGTAAAAGTTTTTTTTTATATATATAGATTTTTAAAAGTTATTTCAACAGAAATTTGGTCCCCAAAGGATGGCCCACCTTTTATCATCTTAAGCCTTAATTTTGCAATTAAATAAATCACTGGTTCCTGCCAGGATCATTTAAATTCATCTCTTGATGAGATTTTTGATCTTTTTCTGTAGCTTGAATGTTTCAGAGCCAAAGTCTGAGTGTGGTTCCATTATTTTCTGTCTCTCAAACCTTTGTAAGAAATTCAATGGTTTTGTGATTAGAATAATGTCTTTTTTCATTATTAAAATCTAGTGACTTTGCCAAGAAGTGTTTTGACTATTTTATCAGGTATCCTTGTTCATTCAAATGAGGCTTTCCTTCAGTGAAAAATGTATTCTAATTTTTTTGTTTCTTCCTGAAGGGCAACACACATACACACATTGTATATCTTTTATCACACAGCTATTATTTTTCTCCAATTCTTTTTTTAATGCTTCCTTCATTTCATTTTACTTAGTTTTTTGCAGTCTATGCAACGTATCTCTCTTTTCAGCTGTCTTATATTTGACTGTTCTAATACATTTTCCTTTTTCTGTTATTTTATCTTTAGTTGTTTTTATTTCTTCTTTTAAACTTTTGGAACTCTTTTAGATCACTCTAAAACCTGACTTTGTGTTTCTTTTGAGCTCTCATTTCATAATACTTACATTTAATTCTCTTTCAAAGGAGTCCTTTTCTCCTGCCCTATATTTAATTCTTTTGATGTGCAGAAGGAATTCCCTTTGCCTGCATTACGTTTGTATTGATTATATGCTGGTTTACTTCACCGTCACTCAGTTTAAATGGGGCTGCTCTACAGGGCTGGCCGTTAACTGAGATGAGTTTAGGCAGAGGAGGCATCTGGTGTGTGAGCTCCAATTGTTTGCTTAGGTGAGTGGCAGCCTGAGACAGCCTTGAAGATGGCCGTTAGGTGATGTGGACTTCACTGATTTTCATCAGCAACTGCTTACCCAGCTGTCACTCATCCTTTCCCCGCTACACCCACACATGGGCACCTTGCTAGTGAAATGCACGAAGAGATACAGTTGTCTTCAACATACAGTGATGGCGTAACAATGTGTTTACCCGAGGATTTGGACGTGTGCACTGACCCTGGTCTCTAGGACCTTTGTCAAAACAGAAAATGCAGGACATTGACTCTCATACAAAGATGATCCCTTTATGTTGAGGGTGTACAGGACAATTCTCCTCCCGGTTTTAGCTCTATTGCTCTTTTTAAAAAATAAATCTTGCTTTGATCATTTTGTTCAAAATTTCATTCATTTTTAAGTCACAAGATGTCAAAGTCAAAACTGCAACAAAGTGAAACAGGCAAGGAAGTAAGACTATGTAATAGGAGGAGAGCAGGGCTTCCATTCTGCTGAAAGAAAGGACAAGAGTTTTGAAAATTTAGATGGGACCAGGCGTGATGGTACACACCTATAATCCTAGCGCTTGGGAGGCTGAGGCAGGAGGATCCTGTGAGTTCAAGGACAGCCTGGATTGCACAGCAAGAGCAGAACAACAATAGCAACAGCAACAACAAACTTGCACTGGGAGTCACATTATTTTGCTAGTGAACTTTTCCCTAGAGGAAAAGTGAACATTCCTGTGTCCTCAGGAAAGGAGGTAATTTTATACTTTGGATCAAGGCGCCCACTGAACTTAGTGTCTGGCTCTCCCACTGGCACTGAGAGATGGAGTGTGCTCCTCCTTGATGTTGGCATTTTAAAGAGATGCCCTGGATTCTGGAGAAAGGCATTCCTTAGCTCTCAGAGGCAGCAAGAAGCTTTTAAGGAGATTTATACACATTTCAAAGGGGAACAGAGAATGAATTTATAACTACAGGATTTCTAAAGTGAATGCTTTACCTCAGGGGAGAATGTGCCTGGCTAAGGTGTAGCCAAGGTAAGGGGAAACAGGAGGGCAGCCTCGGCCTCCTCTGTCTGAGTCTCTGGGCTGCGTCTCACCTTCGGCCCCTCTCCATCCTGAGCCTCACGCTGGCCCAAGCCCCAAGCCGTAGGCTGGAGAGGGGGCGGAGCTGTGCAAGTTGGCAGAGAGCCCACGTGGCCCCTCCAACACAGCCCGCCCCTGTGTTTTGGCCTGGGAAATGGATCCCTGGAGGAGACAAGGTCAGGAAAGGAGACCGGGCTGGGAGAGCTGGGGTCTGGAGCCTGCCTGCCTTGCATA
The DNA here is from genome assembly GCA_004363535.1 of Dasyprocta punctata. NCBI lineage: Eukaryota > Metazoa > Chordata > Mammalia > Rodentia > Dasyproctidae > Dasyprocta > Dasyprocta punctata. The sequence continues at coordinate 176,865 of RJWM01000576.1, forward strand.
ATGAGCAACATCTCTCTGCCTTCTCGCTGCAGGATCCGTTCAGTTTTCCGTAGGTGTCAGAAGGTGGAGGAAAAGATGGGCTGGCAGAGCTCTCGGCAGGGAGGCTCGGAAGGGTCCAAACCTCGTACCATTTATATCAATGACCCCCTCAAGAACAATTTCTGCCCGAACTGGATCAGGTGAGAAGGGGGCGTGTACCTGGGAAGGGAGAGGGGAGGAGACGGGTCACTGTCCTTCTGGTTTGTCTGGCTCTGTGCTTCAGGCTGCAGTACTTTTCACCAGCTTTGAAGAGCTGGAAATTGTCAGGTTCACCCGAAACGAGGGTATGCTTCCAGCTCGCCTTCAAGCCACCCCTCCTGGTCATGTTCTCCGCTCACACTTGTTTCCGCTGTTCCCCAGAGCTGCCAGTCCACAGCTCCCTTCTTTAAATATAAGATAAGTACTTTCAAGGGACCCTTACAAATCTCCTGAACTCCCAACCGGCATCTTGTACTGGGGATTTAACGCTTGTCTTTCTTACAAGTTCTGTTTCCTGAGGAATTCATTAAGATGAGTACTTATTTCTGAGGCACAATTAAACGAAAACTCGAAAGGAAATCACTTCTTGAGTCCCTATTTTAAAAGCTCAGGCACTAAGACCAAGTGTCAGATCTATTAGCACAATAGTTTTTAAGCTTTTTGATTGTGAACTGATTGTATAACTTAAAAATATGTACCAGTGATGTGGCAAGAAGAAGGAGGTATGTAGTTACTCCTACAGTGAAGGCACAGCAGAAATGCAAAGAGTTAGGGAATACTGAGCTGAATAGTTGCTCAGGGGACGACCCCATCACCAAGAGTCTCAGTTGCAACGCCCATTTGTGGAAGAAGACTAAACTCCAGAACTCATACAGAGTAGACTATAGAATTGGCGACTGTACTGGTCAGTTTTCCCATCACTGGAATAAAACATCCAACAGCCATCACTTATAGGAGGAGAGGTTTACTTTGGCTCAGGGTTTCAGAGAGTTCAGTCCAAAGTTGGTGGTTCTGAGGCAGAACATCACAGTGGAAGGGCATGGTGGAGGAAAGCTACTTACTTCGTGGTGACTAAGAAGCGGTGCAGGAACAGCTCCTTCCATAGGCGTGCCCCCAGTGACCAACTGCCACCCGGGCCCCAGCTCCTACTAGCACGCTCAGCTGTGAAGATCAATGCATTCATGGATTGTGAGCGTATTACCCTTTTCACAAGTCTCATGCTTCAGTAAAGTTGACAGTTAACCTTAACCATCACAGAGAACCCGCCCCTGCAAAGGAGGACCTCGGGGTACTATGTCCTAAACAAAGGGAGAATACAGTAAAAAATCTGACCTTTTGTGAGCTTGTAGAAAAGAAACTTAAGGTGTTCTAAACTTGGCTCTGGTTTTAGGCAGAAAAGTAAACAAACAAACAAAAAATCTTAAGAATTACTAACTTATTGTCTTAGTTACTTTTCTCTCATTGCTGAGACAGAATACCTGACGCCCAAATTTAGGGAAAGAAATGTTTATTTCTTACAGTCCTTGGGGGTTTCAGTTCATACTTAGTTGGCTCCAAGACAGTGTGGCATGGCAGGGCAGCTATTCATGGTGGCCACTAAACAACAAGCTGAACCGGTGAAAGAGAGCAAGCCAGACACACCTTCCTCTCGCCCTTACACTGTATGTTGGCTCCACCCCTGGATGGGTGCAACACTCACATCACCAATCCCAGTGCCAGACAACAAACCAATCACAAGCACCAGATTCAGCCCTGTCCATGCTGTGATTACATGAGACTTTGGGGGGACACAGGTTCAAACCCATACATTCCACCCCTGGCCCTGCAAGGACTCATGTATATCCTTTGTACAAAAGACATTTAGTACATCTCCAAGAGTTGCCAAAGTCCTAACAGTTTCAACATTGCTGAAAAGTCCAAGTCCCAAATCTCTCTGAGATCTATGGCAAACTCTTAACTGTAACCCCCTGTACAAATGAAAACAAGTTAAACACTTCCAAAATGCAAAGGCACAAGATAAACATCACCATTCCAAAAGTTACAAACAGGAGAATGCAAAGCATTGGAACCAAAGCAAGTCCAAAATCCAGCAGGGCAAACATTAGGTCCTGGAGTTCTCTTCTCAGCATCTGAAGCAATCTGGTTGCAAGCTCCAAAAGACTTGAGTGATTCCACACCTGTGGCACTTAAAGGGGTTCCATTTTTCATAACTTCTCTCTTAAACCCACTCTGCTCAATTTCTTGCAGGATTTCTTGGATGATCCACATTCCTTCCTTTTTAAACTTCTGGGTTTTCCATTGCACCCTTGGCTTCACCCTTACATCTTTACATATTGCCCTCTGCAGTCAGGACAGAAGCTGCACATTTTCCTTTTACTTAAAACTAGTACCACATGGATGCCACCAAGGTCCATTGCCAGCTGGAGCAGGAGCCAGGCTTTCCTCTCTCTTGGTTGTAGGGATCAAGTGCCTGGGTTGCTGAGCTCTCTGAACCTGATTGTGAAGAAAAGCTTCTCTATGCTGCCACCATTCTGGAATCTGGTGTGGCTGCCGCCATTTTGGGCCCTCCTGTGGCCTCCGTCACCACTCTGGAACATGGTGCTCTGCAGGTTTTTCCTCTGAGCAAACTCTCATTTTTGCCAGCTTGAGGCTGCAAGAGGTGGAGATCCTCTGCTTCCCGAGATGCCCCCAGGCCATCCTTTTTGTTCCTTTGTTCCTTCTCAGCAATCAAGGTCTCAGCTCTATCTTTATAGTCCACAGCTTTCTGGTCAAACTCACAACATTTTACATCACCATGCTGGGCTCTTTGCTCCTGATTCACAATGTAAATCTGACTAAAAGCCCCCAGCAATAGCCAGGCCACTGCCTCAACATTAGATTGCCTTGAAATTTCTTTCACCAGATTAATGAGTCCATCACCTTTAATCTCAGTCTCAGACAAAGTCTCTGGGCACAAACAGAATGCAAACAAACTTTCTGCCAAGACGTAACACACATCGTGTGAAGTCCAACCACCAATGCAGTCCTTCTTCCCAGCAGAAACCTCCTGAGCCTGGTCTTTACCAGCAGGCATTTTAACAACCTTCTGGTCTTCTGAGCTCTGACCAGAATCTCCCATACAGAACAGCCTAAGCTCTTCCAGCTCTATGCTTTCAGGTGACATCTCCAAAACTTTCCAAACTCTTTCCACAAGCCATTCCCAAAAGCTCTTGAACCACATAGTCAGGTTTAGTCCCAGCAATGACCCCACTCCTCTGGTACCAAATTCTGTCTTAGTTACTTTTCTCTCATTGCTGAGACAGAATACATGATGCCCAAATTAGGGAAGGAAAGGTTTATTTCTTATAGTTCTTGGGGGGTTCAGTCCATACTTAGTCGGCTCCAAGGCAGCATGGCATGGTTGGGCAGCCATTTATGGCAGTCGCCAAACAGCAAGGGTAACTGGTAAGAGAAAGCGAGCCAGACACGCATTCCTCTCATCCTTACACTGTGTGTTGGCCCCACCCCTGGGCGGGTGCAACACTCACATCACCAATCTCAGTGCTAGACAAGAAACAATCACAAATGCTAGACTCAGCCCTGTTCATGCTGTGGTTACATGAGACTTTGGGGGGCACACAAGCTCAAACCCATACACATATGCTAACTACCTTCTGATGGGTACATTCTCTGGACCATCCCAGTATAGTGGGCTAGGTTTAATCTGTCAAATCTACTCCAGCATTCTCATTTCCATCAAACTTTGAATCTCCTCATCAACAATAGCAAAGGAATATAAAGCATCTCTTAAATTCACAGTGAGCCATTTTTTGATCCATACTTCTACTTACCACCAGAATAAACTATTAATACTATTTTACTGTAATTTTTTTTAACCCCATGAGTTGCAAAATTAAAGTTAGAATCTCTGCTTAACAAGCCCACATTAAGAAACTGAGCCTGATCCAGTTGTATTTTCCTGCCACTACTACCCCACACTCTCAGGCCTCTGTGTATAAGAATTAGAAAACTCAAGGAGTTCTTTGGGAGCATAGTGGACTTCCTCATGGGTCACATTGTGTACCTTACCTTTAGGAGCTGTCTGAGACTTGAGCCTGGCTATGGACCTACAGGCAAAAGTGGTTGGTGAAGGTGGGTCCTCAGGGGTGTCAACATTGTCATGCTTGGTAACTGCACCAGGCAACACAGGGTTAGTTTCCTCGGGAGCATGAGGAGAGGCCAACACTGTGGGTAAGAGGTAGGGTGGCGATACCTCCACCACTGACTGTGATCTTGTCCTCTGGCAAAATATTCTCATTAGAATTTAGAAACTCAGTGGCCCAGCTTCATCTGAATCCTCCCAGCCATCTCTATCCCAATGTTCGGAATCCCATTCTTTTCCAGCCAGTGCCCTCACTTTCACTTCCAATACCCTTTGAAGCTGTTTTAAACTTATTCTGTATTTCAGTCAATTGAATTATGAGGGCCTGTGTTTGGGTTTCTACAATTTCAGTCCTGAAGCTAATGGAGAGAAGAGTCTCTTTCTGGACACACTTAGAAACCATTAGTTTTTTTTTTTTAATGTGTATCTGGAACTGGGAATTTGAATCTTTGAGCTTCTTATTTTCCTTTATTAATTTGTCTTCACAATTGGAAGACTGTAGATTGTTTATACATGTCTTGAGCTTATGATTTTTCTTTGCTAGTTTGTCCAGAGGTGCTAAGAGCAACCAGTCAGCCCTGTAATATTTTACCCTCTTCAGAAAATGTCAAAAATACAGTATATGGAGTCATTGAATTCCTTGCATTTCATGGAAGGTTAGCTAGGATAATCAAATAGATCTAGATGGCTTGTTACTTTCAACAGTTCACATCACAGACTATCAGTTCTCCATATATTATCAGAAGGAATACCCATGGCAACTTTAGGTCTCATCAGATGTGAGAGGCCATTTCAGCAACCACTGAACCAACTGTAATTCATCCTTCCAATTCTGTTTCTCTAGAACCACTCCCTGGACCAGAATCTAACAGTCAGGGTTTGCTAGAGCAACAGACTTAATATAAAACATGAAGAATTTACAAAGTAGGCTTCCATTGGCTACCTGTGGAGTCAGGTGTGAAAGACTGCCAAAGGGCCATCTGTGTACTGGAGAGCCAGAGGGTCCAGCTGAAACATGAAGGCCTGGAGCTCACTGCAGAGTCTGGCATGGGTCTGCATCAGAAAGCTAAAGAGTCCACCCTGGAGGGCTGAAGGGCCTTCCCTGGAAATGAAGAAATGAGATGAATGCCCAGAGATGATGATGAAGACCAAAGCTCGTCTAAAGAAATAACATGGGTAGACTTTCTCCTTCGTCTGCTTTCTCTTCCATCCAGGCTACCAGCCTATTGGTGGGTGTCACCCACACCCATGGTGGGTCTTCCCTCTTTGGTTTGCAGTTCACAAGCTAATCATCCTGGTGCATCCAGAACTGTGCTCCACTAATACACTAGGTGCTTCTTAGCTCATCCAAGTTGACACCACAATTAACCACCACACTGAATTTTAATTCTTTCCTCTTTGTCTTTCATGTATCTGTTCTTCTAGTAAGTAGATTATTTATAGTGTATAGGCCTCCCTTTAAGCATTTCTTGTAAGGCTGGTGAATGAATTTCTTCAGTCTCTGCTTATTTGAGGAAAGACATTATTTCTTCAGTTTTGAAGGATAATTTTTCTGGGTATTGTATTCTTAGCCAGCAGATTTTTCTTTTTGTATTTTGAATATATCTTTTCATTGTCTTCTGGATTTTAAAATTTCTGCTGAGAACTCTCCTGTAAGTCTGATGGCCCTTCCCTCCTATGTGACTCAACTCTTCTTCTGTTTTTAGGATTTCCTCTTTGTCTTGTACTTTTGCCATTTTGACTTCAGTACACCTGGATAAAGGACTGTTTTGGTTGGATTTAATTGGCTTCCTTTGAGCTTCTTGGTTATTTGAAGATCTATGAAATTTTCCACCATTATTTCATGAAATAGATTTTCAATGTCTTTTACCCTTTTCTTTGCCTTCTGTAATTTCTACAATTCATATATTTGGTTCCTGGGCTGTCTCCCATAAGTCTCGTAAGTTTCTTCATCCTGTCCAATCTTTCTTCCTCTATCCTGCTCTCCTGCTCTCCCTTCCTCCCCACTCTCTCCATTTTTGTTTGTGTTAATTCAGTAGGCTGGTCTTCAAGAACCAAAATTCTTTCTTCTGTTTGATCTGATTTGTTGTGGAAGCTCTCGGTAGTATTTGTCATTTTACTGATTGACGTTTTTAGTTCTAAGAGTTTTGATTGACTCATTTATTTTCACCATTTCTATTTCTTTGGTGAGTTTCTCAGTTTTAACCTGCATTTAAAAAAATAATTTTTGTATTATTTGCTTCCATTCTCTTGCATCTCACTGAATTTATTTAGGATCATTAATTTAACTTCTTGTGTAGGCACTCGTATATTTTTTTCAAATTGTGCTGTTTTTCTGGAGAATGATTGTTCTCCTTGGGAGATGTCATGGTTCTTGTGTTCTTATGCTGACATCTGGAGTTTGGGGGAGGTCCAGAGTGAGCACCTTCTTGGGAGCAGAGGAATCGCTTTTAGGATGAATTCCTGCACTGGGTTTAAAATTTGTGAGAACTGTGAATTTCTGCTGTTCTTGGGACTGCTGATCTTCTGGGGTTGTTTGCACTTTTAGGTTTCTTTGTGCTTGCAGCACCAGGTTCCACACCGGCAGTGGTAAACTGAGGTTAAAACTGTGAACTGCTTTGTTCTTTTCTCTGGGTTTCCTTTCCAATTCTCTATGCTGTTCAGGATTCCCATCATGTTAGTGCTTCCTAGAGTTCTTCCTCTCTCTCACTTCTCAGTATAGTTTCTCTTTTATTGCTCTGACTCTGCTCTCTTATAATGTGAAGGGTCTCTGTATTAATTATATTAAATATTAATTTCTTAGTCACTTTTGTCACTGGGACAAAATGCCCAACACCCATGACTTAAGGGAAGAGTGGTTTACTTTGGTTCATGGTGGCAGTCTATGGTCAGGCAGTTTCAGGGCTGGATGGCTTGGTGGAGGAGCTGTTGGTTCACTTCATGGAGTCCAGGAAGCAGAGGGAATGAAGGGAGGAGCCAGGAAGGGAGACACACCCTTCAGGTCACACCTGTAGTGAGCCACCGCTTGTGACCAGACCCTGCCTCCTGACAGCAAGTCAACAGCCATAGACCCGTAATCCAGTCCTCTTCCCAAAGCCCCAAGTATGAGTGCACGAGGCTTTGGGGAAAGGTGGCATCTGCTTATAAACTGTAACAGTAAAAACACTTAATTTTGCTTTTTTAGTTTATAACATACATACAATATTTTTAGCATTTTTTCTGGTAAGTCATTTGGAATATTCTATTTTTGTGATAATCTTTTCATACTATTTTTCCTAGAAGGATATTTTTAATCCTTTTTATAGTAGGTGAAACTGAGGCAGGAAAACAGTACATCATTTGCTGTTTGTCACCATTTGCTGTGGGTCACAAGAGGTTTTGAGTTAATTCTGGGAAGGCCAGAATTAACTCAAAATCTCTGTAATCTGAAAACTCATGTTGTTGCTGTCTTTTTAAAAAAATTTCTTTTTTTATTTTGAAGAGGACAAAACTAAGGAAAATAAAACAGAATAAAACCAATAAAAACAAACCAGTGTAAGTGACACAGCACTTCAAAACAATATGAAATCAACAGTGGTTACCATAATGACTCTAGCTGTCCTCAAAATAACTGCAGATACCTTCACACATAGTGAAAATCAAACAGAACAGAACAGAGTAGAACCAACAAAGACAAACAATGAGTGCAATAAAGGACTTCAAAACAAGACAATAGTAAATCCAAATTGGCTACCATAATATATTTTGCTATCTTTGAAATAGCTGCTCCTGCCATCGAATATAACAAAATCAAACAATAAAATGCAATGCAACAAAACAGTGAAAATGATACAGGACTTCAAAACAAGATAATAGGGAATTAGCAATGGCCACCTTCAGCAGGAGATCCCCCCAGATGCCACACTGCATACCACCATCCTCTGAATAGATGATCAGACCACTGGCCCTACACCTATAAGATCAGTGAAACACCAAAACACCACAAGCATCGAATTGCATTTCACCTCAATAGCTATCATCGGAGCCTATGTTTCTTCAGATCAGCTGGTCACTTACGGGGGTGTCGGGGTGGGGGGTGAGATTGGCTCTTCTTGTTTGCCAGCCCACATACCAGAAGGGGCTGGGGTCTGGCTGTCCCCCATCAGCGGCAGGCTGCATAGGGCATTGGTTCACAGGGAAGGCCTGCTTCTTGGTGAGTCCTTGTTCTCTCCCCCACAGTCTGTGAATGGTGCTGACTGGGGAAAGGCTGGGGTCTGGCTGTCCCCACTCTGGTGGTGGCCTGCGCATGGTGCTTGTTCACAGAGAGGGCTTGCTTCTTGGTGAGGCCTTGTTCTCTCCCCCTGTTCTTGCTGTCTTAATACACACACTGTCTCTAGTTGCATTCATCAGTAGATTCCTTAGTATAACAATATTTTAAAAATATAATCAAGGAATTTAGATCCAAGCAAGATCTCAGATTTTCTAGAATAGAAGAATCGTGAAGAAGCAGAGTTGTTGAGTGGTAAAGAGATCCAACCCAGGTCCAGAGTTAATGACATCCTAGTCCTTTAACAGTTAGTTTTGTGCTTCTTCTTTTGGAAATTGATTCAGGGAATTTACCATTGTCTTCATTCATACATTTACATATTTCTGAATAAGGTCATGTATATGAAAAGCTAAGTTTTAAGATTTTGTGTCTGCTTTATTCCAAAGTATTTATAGATGAAATTACATGACCTATGGGATTTTCTTCAAAATAATGTAGGAGTCTTGGGGAAGTGAGAAACCCAGACAAAAGAAATTGGCCATGAATTGATAATTGTTGGAGGTGAGAGAGAAGTAAATAGATTCATTGTTTAGTCTCTCCATCTTTGTACATATTTGAGAATTTTTATAATAAAAATACTTTTAAAATTGATGTGCATAAAATTATCTGATCAATAAATGTCACTTTTTAGTTTAAGTTAATGTGCCATATAAATGAATATTGTATTATGTGTAAATACTATAATTAGGTGCAAAACATAAAGTGTCATGCTGCTGTTGACAGGTCTTAAAAAACTCTTCGCTTCTAAAACCATATTTGCTGAATTATATTATAACTTATATAGATTTTCATCTTTTGTTTAATGCTGTCTTATACTGGTATTTGGTCTTACCAAAAATACTAGCATTTTGAAGCAAATTAAAAATTGAGCTCATGGGCTTCAGTGAGAAGCAGGATTCTGCCTAGGAGGAAATGCTGTCTTCTCTGAGGTAAGTTCTGCCCAGACACAGCATCGTGCTCCTTGATGAAATGGTTGGTCAGATGCAGCTGCAATGGAGACACATTAGAGGCTCAAGAAAGCTTATTACACACAGGGTTTGGAGAGGGGCCTCAGGGGAGCCCAGGTTTGTGTCAGGAGCAGAAGATGGGCTACTACTTCTCTTTCCTGGAGTACTCCTCCCCCACCTCACCATCCCTAGGCAGCCACTTTGTTTCATCCACGTGGAATTTATTTTGCTGTAAAAATGTGGTAGAGATCATGCCTAATGTATTTTCCAATTGGTTGATCAGTCATTTCATCTCAGCTGATTTATAATGCTGTTCTTTGTTACATAATTCTTCTCTGTTAGTGGCATATTTGAAGACATTTTTTTTTTTTGAGATAAGAGTCTTGCTAAATTGCTCAGGCTGGCCTCAAACTCCTGAGCTCAAGCGATCCTCCTGCCTCTGCCTCCTGTGACAATAGAAGCTATGACAATAGAAGTATGACATTGAACATCTTAATATGGGTCTATAGATTTTTTTCTTACACTAGAATGGCGGCTCTGACTTTTTATTTTATGCAAGTTCCTAAAGCATAAAAGACTCTGTAGCTTCTATTTTCTTTTAGTTCCTATTTCAGTTGTTTAGCTCTAACTTTATTGCATTGTGGTCAGAAATGTGAAATATGAATTACTTCTGTTGTTTTTTTAAAAATGTGACTAATTGTTGAAACTGTGCATGCCTGAAAAAAACATATTCTCTATTAAGAATTCAGTTCTTGGTGACCTGCAGTACATGCACATATTTCTCCCAGTTCATTTATTGACAAATATATATATATAGTATGTTAGTTATATTACCCAAATCTTCAACATCTTTTTATTTGGGTGAAGACTGAAAGAATTATGTTAATACTCTTAATTATTGTGTATCTGTTGTTCCTTTATGTTATGCATGCAGTTTTTCATCTCGTGAAATGCAATATTATATTAAGTGGTGTGCAGTGGTGTGTAGCACCTCATTGTGGATCATCTTCTCAATCTTCACAAGGTGACCCTCTTTTTCTAGTTACTCTTCATTTTAAATCCAGCTTTGGCTGGGTGTGGTGGCGCACGCCTTTAATTCCAGCACTCGGGAGGCTGAGGTAGGTGGAGCGTTGTGAGTTCGAGGCCGGCTTGGGCTACAACGCGAGCACAAGGCCGACCTGAGCTACATAGTGCGACCCTGCCTCAAAAAACCAGGTCCGGGAGTTTGGCTCAGTGCCTTAAGCGGCTCCCCTGGTAGGCGCGAGGTTGTGAGTTCAATCCCTGGTGCCGGGGGGCGGGGGGAGGGAATCCAGCTTTGTCTTATATCGGCATTACAAGCTCTTCCTACTTACTTTTCTCTCCTTTTCTAATTTGCCTTTTCTGCGTTCCAGTGGGCTTTTATTTGAAAATGTTCTCAGACATTTTGTAGGAATATTTCTTTTAAATTGAGTTTGGTATTTTGATTCTTTCAAATAGGATTTTTTATTAGAATGAAAATAATTTCACTTGTATTTCTTATATATTAACTCATTCATTAAATATTAAAATTTCTTAAAATATATTATATATATATATATATATATATATATATATATGACCATGGCTTGGTCAGTTTGTGTTCTCTCTCTGTGTCTGTCTCTCTGTTTCTCTCTTTCTGTCTATCTGTCTGTCTGTCTGTCTCTCAGCAGCTTTCATGCTATTCTTTGTTTTCTATGATACAATGACCAGAATTATTGAAGAGTGACCCGGGACTTATTCTGTGCTGTCTAACCAGTACCTCTGGCTTATTTAAGACTCCCTCTGCCCTTCCCACCCCTCAGTCTGGAGAGAGAGAACCCAATCACAAGCCCCAAGATGCCTGATACACAGTTCATAGAAACAGGTGCCACCTCGGCCCTGAGTTTGGGGTCTTGGCATTTTGCTTATTCCATATTAAAAAAGATACTCTCTTTCCTTCTACAGTGAAGTGCAGCAGTGTTGCAGGGTCGCTGCAGACTGACCACCTGTCCACTACCCATCTCAGGCTTTGGCTTCCCTCTCAATGGCCAGATCAGTCAACCAGGATTATATTAGTCAGTTTTTTTCTTACTGTAACAAATACCTGAGATTAAGAAACTAATGAAGAGACAAGATTTATTTCAGTTCATAGTTTAGGAGGTGTCAGTCTGTGGTTGGTTGGCCCTGTTGCTTTTGGACCTGTGGCAAAACGGCACAGCATGGCAGTAGCACATTATGGTGGCGGCACATGGCAGTTCTGTTCACTGTGTGACAAGGATGGGAAAGGAGGAAGGAAGGGCTGGAGTTCCATTGTCCCATTCTAGGGCGTAACCCCAACCACCAGAAGATTTCTCACTAGGCCCCACCTCTCCCATCCCCTTCCAATAACAGCACAGTGCTAGCACATTGACCTTTGGAATACACTTATCTAAACTACAGCAGGACCTTCTCTTGATGGCCCTCATAATTTTCCTGTTAAGCTTGTGTATTCCACATACTCATACCTAACCCGTAAGATGTTGAACTTACTCTAAACTTTACCTATATTATGGCCCTATTCTCTGTGCCACCCTTGTGGTATAATTTGAAATACCGTACAGTTTTTGGTGACAGGTTTTCTGATTTTTAGCCCTGAAATTTGTTAAACAGAGTGCACTAATTAAAAGAAAAGAAACACACTATTGAGAATTTGCTTTGTCCTAGACATTTGAGTGCAAATGGATTTAAAATAGCTTTCAATGATAAAGCATTTGAGAAGAGTAAAGATTTAATAGCTCTTGTTACTCCTTAAAACTACCATACAGGGTTGACTGGAAATTTTGTTGTAAGTATTATAAACCACATGGAGTAAGTCTTACCTATCATCCTAACATATGTCTTTGTTTAACTAATTTATTATTTTTATTGATTGTTACTTGTCATCCTCCATCCGAATGTAAACACCAGAGAGACATCTTTGTGTTTTCTCTGATGTGTCTCAGGAACCTGAAAGCATGCTTGGCATATAGTAGATGCTCAATAAATGTATGCTGAGTAAATAAAGGAGCTAACGCTATCAGTCACAGGGAAGTTAAAGGCAGCACTCTTCCTCATCTTCCCTTCTCGTTGTGTTTAGGCAACACTGGCTCTTGTTTCTGATCCTTGAGTCTTCGTGTTGACTACCGTCATCACCCTGGGTTCCTGAAATGCGGGAAGTTCTTCCTCTTTTATTCTGAGATCATTTTGGGGTACAGTGGATACTGTCAAAAAGCGAACTATCTTTGGGAAAAGATGACTATTTTATGCCTACTTTATTTTTAATGCACTTTTGATTTATAGCCATGACATACTGTCCCACGTTTTCCGTGAATGCTTCTATGGTTCAGAGTATTGGCTAACAGTCGTATTTTTCTTGTCACCCACAGCACAGCCAAGTACAGCAAGTGGTCGTTTCTTCCTCGCTATTTGTACCTACAATTTAGCAAGGCTGCCAATGTTTTCTTTCTGTTTATTAGTATATTGCAGGTAATAGTTTTGAACATATTATTAGACTATGGTTCTCAAGCATTCTAAGAAAACACTTATAAAAACTCACTTAGCTGAAATAAGAGTTTGATGGAGACATTACACTTAAATACTGTTTGAAGAACACTTCTCTGACAATATTTTAGTTGTTCAGTAAGGCACGGAAATCCCACATTTGGCCTGAGAAGATACGTGGATACACAGGCAATGAGTTGGCCCAAGGTCAATCCTGATTAGATCTTTAACAGAATTTCCTTGCAAGGGTGACCATGGTTATTTATGCCACCTATAAAACAGGACAATTTTATTACATTTTGAAAGGAATAATTTAAAAGAAACTCAAATGCTAGTTTAAAATGGCATCTTTTCCAAACAGTCACATTCAAGGCTTTCCATAATCTTGTTTACTCCCATTCAGTCAACCTATTTTTAGTATGAATCTCATGATCCAACCTGCTACATCACCCCACTATTCCCGTTTTCTTCCTCTTTCTAGACTGTGAGCTCTACTATCATGCAAACCCAGAAGGCACTATATATCCTTTCCATTCTCCTTAAAACCCAACTCAAAACCATCTTCTTTCAAACTTCCCCAAATGCATGTTCTCTCAAATTTCTCACTTCTCTAAATGCCTATAACAATGACTTATATATATAACTGATTTTTTTTTTCCTCCCAGAAAACTGTAAATTCCTTGAAAATAGAAACACAGGCCTAGAAATCACTAAAATTTGGGACAAATATTTAATAAATTTGTTAATTTTATGTCAGACAGAATTGAATTCAGTAAACATTTTAGAGACCTCTAGTATATGTTAGAACCTGTGCATCGAATTAAAAATTTGAGGATGAATTATTAGATGTGGTCCCTGCCCTTGGAGAGTTTAGAGTCTATTATACAAGTACTTTAAGACGTATTTATGGGATGCATCTGGTTTGGGGGATTAAAGAGGAAAAGCTACTTTAAAGAGGTCCCATTTAAGCCAAATGTTAGAAAATTAGCCTTACATGTAGGGGCCAAGGAAGGCCTCTGGGCATAAGGGGCAGCAAAACACATGGAACCTGAAAATACTGGTTGCCTATCTGGAGGAGAATTAGCATATCAATCAGCTCTGCTTTATCACAACAAAATGCTGGGTGCAGCTTAAGACAAAAGTTGATTTAAGTCACAGTTTGGAGCTCCAAAATTTAAGATCTGATGGGTCTGTTGGCTTTTGGTGAGGGCAACAGATAGGAATGGTGGGGACATGCATCAGAGCAAATTGTCCTATTCTGAACCAAAGCAGAGAGAGCGGATGGAAGAGGCCCCATAGTCCCCTTCAAGGACACATCCCCAGGCACCTAAGGGCAGTCCACTAGACTCCATCTTTTTAAGGTGCCTCCCAGCACTGCTGGTCAGGCCTTTGCCCCCGGACCCTTGGGGTTACACTTGGGCTGGCAATCAGGAGCCAAGGAGACAGGGAGCAAGATAGTCTCACTGTGAAGCTTTCTATGTGTTTTGAATTGTGAAACATACAAATGTGTTAATCATTCAAAAGCCAAGTAAAATGCAAACTGAAAGTATTGAAATTTTCCCCAAGTATATGGAATATTCTGGAAACAGTAAAAATTTTGGCTTTCAGAGCCTAAGTTCGATGAGCTGACAGTGTTAGCTAAGGTCAAGTTACCCTAAGGTTAGTGTGTTACAGTCAGAAGCGTGGACTTCAGCCTAGAGATAGAAGGCAGTAGCAGTGCGGAGTCACAGGCTTAGCCCAAACGACTATCTTGGGGCTGAACTTCGGGAAGGTGAAAAAGAAGGAAAAGTTCAAAAGATACTGCAAAGGCAGAGCTCTCTGATACCTCGGGCAATCCCAAAATTTGAAAATTCTTTTTTCTTTATTGCTCAGAATCCCTGTAAAGTTCTTGTAAGAACTTTCAGCAGCTTTAAAATTGGCAATATTTTGATGAATTGTGAAAAAAATGATAGGCAAGCGAGAAATAATAAGGCAGTAGAAAGAGAGCACTCAGGCCTGCGTCTGGAAATACAGGCCTAAGAATTTGTCTAAAAGTAGAAAGTTAGTGGGTCAGACCCAGCGCCTCACCTGCACCCGTCAGAAAAATGCCACAGCCTCAGTTTTGCATCCGGGTAGCCCTGGAATGTGACCCTTAACCTGTTCCTGGGAGATGTCCTCTTGGGGCTCCAAAATTTTTTCTCCTTTGCCTGAAAATGAATTAGAGTTCAGTTAAGGTAACTGACCCTCTGGCTGGATGTAACTGCTTTGAAAAGATGATTTTCAAACTAATATTTAGATTTTGGCCTCTGTTTTTCATAATGAAAGTGTCCGATGAAAAGGCTGACAGGACTGAGGCCATAGCACCTGCCCTGGCAACCTTTGCAACATGTGATTATTTAGTGTCACACTCAAAGGCTGGTGTTGGTGTGGCCAGAGTTGCTTTCCTTGACCATTTTCTTAATGTGTCCATTGTCTTTGTGTCCTGGGCCTGGCTACTAGTAGTGTGATTTTGAGTATAAGCAAAATATAACAAGGGTTCATCACCAAATTAATACTGTAACTCTCATTGTTTTGCAGCAAATTCCAGATGTGTCTCCAACAGGAAAATATACAACTCTCTTGCCTTTGATCATTATTTTTACAATTTCAGGGATCAAAGAGATTATAGAAGATTATGTAAGTTTACTGTCAGGCAGTGAAATGTTCTCAAAACCACTGCCTTGACTATTAAGGTACTTTGCCTTGCTCTTTTTTTCTTAGTCAGTTGATTGAAACTGGTGTAATTCTTTTATGTTGATAGTTAGTGTGAAGAATGAACTAACATTTTGAGGTTTGAAATTTAAAATCATGTACTCTTTGAGAGACGAATAAGGCTTAATATCTATCATAAGAAAAACAATGATGGTATCTCTGGAGATATAAATGTGTGTATGAATTGTGTAATGGCTTTAGCTTTGTCTCGGTTCCCAAGAAATATTTAACCTTATTTTCTGTTCACTATTATTCTACTCGCTATGGTTTGAGTCATTCTAGCGGAATCTCTTTTCTTTGTACTCACATTCTTAATGTTTGTTTTCTGAAATTGCTAGCTATTGCTATTCACGTGATTCTGCCTGATTCTTACTGTCCTATAAAGCTATGGTATAAGTAAAATCCACTCGGTTGTTGTTGTTCTTTTGGTTACTTTAACAAGTGAAAGAGTCATTCCAATTTATTCGGAATCTTTAGTTTAAAGTGGGGCAAAAAGTGTCCCGAATATTTAATTATGTGTTTAACCAAATATGGTCATTGTAAGTAATGAGCATATAATGTGCTGAATTTTCAAGTAGTATCCACTCTGTATGAGGCACACTGCAGTGTATCTGTGTGTGTGTTTGCGTTTCTGACTGTGTGTGCACGTGTGTGCTTCATTTGAGCAAGGGGCGGAGCAGAGATGACCGAGTCCACGCACTTAACTGCTTGGCTGTGCCCCTCCCGTGGTCACATCTCCACTGAGAGTCCCACGAGGGCCAAAGGAGCTGAAATCGGTTACAGTCAAGGAAGATTTCACAATTAGGTTGGCTGTCAGTACTTGCTTGAACTCACTTTGCCTTCTACTCGGAACTGAATTATTCATTTTGAATGATTGATGTTTTAAATTTTTCTCCACCACAGAAACGACATATGGCAGACAGACTAGTGAATATGAAGACCACAATAGGTAGGTGTGAAGGTCAGTTTTGTGTGTCAGCTTGACTGGACTACACAGTGTGCTCAGATATTTGGTCAAACATAATTCTCTGGGTGTTTCTTTGAGGGGTCTTTGGATGAAATTAATCTTCAAGTGGAGAGGGTGAGTAAAGGATATCACCTTCCGTGATGTGGGATGGTTTCATTCAATCAACTGAAGGCCTGAGTGAAACGAAAAGGCTTATTATCCCCTGGGTACAAGAGAATTCATCCTTCTTGATGACCTTTCAACCAGAACATTAAGTTTTTTCCTACCTTCAGACTGAGTGAAACATTGACCCTTTCTGGTCTCAAACCTGTTGGTGTATAGGCATAATCATACCATGGGCTCTCTCGACTGTCCACCTGCCAGCTCACCTGCAGACCTCATGACTTGTGAGCCTCTGTAAATTTCATGAGCCAATTCTCTATAATAACTGTGTCTTTGTCCATATCTATCTATCTATCTACCTATCTATTTGGTTTATATAGCTGTCCCTCAGTATCTATGTGGGGTTGACATCCCTGAGAATATCAAAATCCAAGAATGTTCAAATATCTTACATAAAACACTGTAGTATTTACATGTAATCTGCACATATCCTTCTGTGTACTTTGCATCTTCTCTGGATGACTTATAATACCTAATACAATGTAAGTAACATGTGGATAGTTGTTATACTGTATTGCTTAGGAAATAATGACAAGAGGAAAGATCTGTACCTGTTCAGTATAGTTGCAACCACCACAGACCTAACTACACAGGGAATAATCTGCAGTTGCTTGAATGGATATGGAAGGCCCACTACTGATGCTATTGATTCTGTTTCTCTAGAGAATACACCCTAATACAGACTTTGGTACCATGAATGGTTCTCCAGGAACAGAACTTTGAGGATTAGGTTTTTAAATTGGTTCTGGAATTGCTGGAACTGGTTTTGTAATTTGATTAGATTTCAAGGTACTTATTTTTACGGTAGTAAAGAGAACAGAATAGTGCATGATGTGATACAGAAATAGAGATAATGAAAAAATACCCTCATTAGATAATCAACTAATTATAGGAAACAGGATTTAGGTACTATGCACATAAAACTTTCAAACATTTTGTCAAAACAACAAGCTTAATGGTCTTGACTTGTTGCTACTGATGTCACTGGGCAAAATGGAGAAAGAAAATGTGGAATGCAATGATTTGAATTCTCAATTTAATCATCACATAAATGACCTGCAGGTTTTCCAGATGTCCCTTGAAGAAGACCTCATTTCCTATGAGTATAAAACCAGAATTCCTGTAAACCACCTATAGAATCTCAGTGCAACTGACCGAATTACAAAGCAAGTTGAATTCTCAGGTTCACGGGGTGTCTACTATTGAAGTGAGAACATTTGGAGGAGGAAATGGGATCCTGAAAGCTGGAAGAAGGACATGTGGCAATACTCTGATGAAGCTGGGGACTTTGAGCTCCCAAATTATGATGCCTTTTTTGTCAGTGGAGACTGCCCAGTCAACCCCACTGGAAACAATATGTCTATCCCTAGTGGAAGGATCCTCCTTATTCCCAGTGGAAATAGTATTTCTGTCCCTACAGCCTTTGTAGTCTGTCTGCCCTCCCTACCTGTGTTGGTATTAGCCTTTCCACCCAACTCTAAAGAGTTTAACTTTGCATTCCTAGGAAAATGTCTGTATCATCTCCTGAAGCAATTACCTGGTCAAACATGGGCAAGTCCCCTCAAGATCCTTACCATCCCTTCTTTACTTCTAGACATATAATTAGTCTTGAGTCACAATAGGTTCCTACAGGTAAAGTATATGTTAGTCACAAGAAAGTACCCTGCACTCCAAAAAGGACTACTTGAGTTTTCTAACTTTACCAACAGAAATCTGGGGAAGATATGTAGCAATGGGTTCTAAGGATATGGGATAATGATGGGTGGAATTTAAGGCTGGGTCAGGCTGAATTTATTATTTTGGGTCCACTAAGCAGAGATTCTGCACTTAATGTTGCAGAATCTTGAGGAATGAGAAAAGATTCTATTTGTTTGGTTGGGTGAGTGAAGTGTGGATAAGAATATAATTCAGTGGATCTGTTAGAAATGTCAGAACTGTGTTGGGTAATGTAGGAAAAGATATTCACAGGCTTAAGGTAGTTGGAACATTACAGTGGATTTCTTGTTTAAGACCTAGTTACCAACCCTGGGGTGTTCCAAAACACATATCTTTCAGCATGACAGTGAGAATTCGTGAGGGGAGACACAGCATGCCAGAAGATCTCTGTCATCATTCTTCTCTGTAGGCCAGACCTTACAGTACAAACTATAGCCATTAAATTAATAAATCTAAATGCAATATATGTTAGTCATTCCCTCACTGTGAAAAAACACTTGAAACAAACAATGTACAAGAAGGAAAGACTTACTGTGGCTCATGGTTTCAAAAGTTTCAGTACATGGTCACTTGGCCCCATGAACAGGCAGAACATCATGGCGGGGAGTTGGTGGTAGAACAACGATGCTCATCTCATGGCAGCTATGAAACAAAAGACTAAGGTTGTACCCCAATGACATAACTTCCTTCCATGAGGCCCCACCTCTTCAAGGCTCACCATTTCTCAATAGCACCACAGGCTGGTAAAGAAGCATTTAGCATAGTAGCATTTAGGCAACATTTAAGATTCAAGTCATAACACAATGGAAATAACTGGATTCCAGGGTAGCCAGGGCTCAGTGGCAATAATCAGCCACCAAAGGCCAAGTGAGTAGGGTTACAATGAACAGACTTAATAATCAGAATAGACTCTGTTATAGAAACCTGTAGCATTAACTAGTGTTCTGATAAGTAAAATAGGAAGCCTACTAAACTCCTAAACCATATAAGCAGAAAAGTTCTAAGTCCAATAAACCACAGTCTATTGAGTAATAAGAACAGAGAACCGTGACCCCTCCAGTAATTTCTAGACTTGAGCCAGTTTATACAATAGAACCCCATGAATTAGGAGGCTGGGTCCCTTTGAGAGTTTACCACTAAAAATTTATACTGTTAATGTTTTTCCTAGCCTTCAAGTGGTGGGAATGAGAGGGGCACCTCCTCACTACTAGCAGTGACCCACTAGAAAAATGTCTGCTTCCTGTTTCTAAGATTTTAAGCTCTCCTGACATAAAGTTCCTAGTTTCAAAAGGAGGAATCCTTCTGCCAGGAGATAAAACAATGATTCCTTTGAATTGGAAGTTAGGACTGTCACCTGTCCACTCTGGACTCCTTATACCTCCTAATCAATAGGCAAAAGAGGAAGTTACTCTGCTGACTGGGGAGACTGATCCTCACTAGCAGGGGGAAATGGACTGTTCCTCCACCTGCAGGCAGGGAAGAGTATGTCTGAGATACAGGAGACCCCCCGTGGGGCATCTTCGTATTATAACGCTGTGTAATCAAGGTCAATAGGCCACAGCAACCTAATTCAGGCAAGACAACTAATAGTTTAGACTCTTCAGGAATGAAAGATTGAGTCATCCAAGAGTAAGAAATGAAAACCAGATGAGGTGCTTGCTGAAGGCAGACGAAGTGTGGAGGGTGGGCCTGTGTTCCCGGCTATTTTTATATGGGGCGGGGGAGTCAGAGAGCTTTCCCCCACACTTAGAACTTGCCATAACTGGATCGGCTTCTGGGCGCCTCTACCTAACATCATTTCTTCCAGTGGTCTGTGTGCAGCTTTTTTCTGTTTGTTTACTTGTCCTTGACATACATTTTAAGGCCTTGTCCTTAGAGTGGGCAGCTAGTTGGCAAGAGGGTACCTTATTCATGGTTAGTTTAGAGTTAGTAAGGGAGAATGTGGGAATGTATTGTACTCTATAATGACTCTAGAGTGAATCATATAGTGACTCTAGAGTGACACACACACACGCACACACACACACACAGAGTTTTGGCATACAAGGAAGAATACCTGATTAGAACAATTATGTCACTTTGGCTAAAGTAGCACAATCAGTAATAGCAATAGCATAGAACACAGCCTATAAAACGAATATTTGTGGAAGCTACTAATTTGCCAACTTTAACCATATGAACAAGATTTGTAATTATGTAACAAAAACTACACTTGATCTTAGCCAAAAGGCAGAGAAGCGATTTTGTAACAAAAACTAAAATGAGCTAGAAAATTGTATACAGTAAATATCTCCTCAATATGGTGGTTTTATTCTCAGGGGAGAAAATTTAAAAGGGTTAGGGGAAAAATTGAGAAATGGAAGAGAAAGAGTTTAGAAGCAAGGCTAGAGGACAAAGGAAGATTCCTCAAGCTTTGGGAAACTGATTAAAAAGACAGGAGGCAAAAAAAAAAAAAAAGGCAGAAATAAAAGCAAGAACAGAAGAAAACTACAGCAAAGCATAAAAACTAGAAACAATGTCACATGCATATAAAAACAAGAATAAACAAGAAAAAGAGAAAAGACAAAGAAAGGAAGAAAAAAAGATATAGAAAAAAATGCCTGCTTTAGGGTGTGACTGCTTTCACTGGTAGACAGAGTCAGTAGACAGAGTCCAGGGGATCCATGTTGACTGGTCCCAGTAAACCAGTTGCTGAATTTACCAGAGTGGTAGATAATCCCAACCAGCCTGTGCCTTTAGTTCCAGTGATGTCCAGGCAGCTTCTGATTTCTGGTATAGAAGCTGGGGCCCCAGTCAATCAGCCTACCACGCTCTGGCTGCCTCCTTCCAGTTTAAATGTGGCTCTTTGACCTCTTGCCTGCTTGAACTCTGCTGCACCTCACCCTGACACCGGGAGCTGCTAGATGGAGCCAAACAGCAGCTGCTCTGAGTTCTGAGCTCAGTTAGCCCCTTGCTGAAATGGCCACTGGCCAATGGTCCTTTCCTTGGGGCTGTTTGAACTGCAATTAACTCACCAGTCACTGCAGTCTGAAGTGTCCACTGCTTTGTTCCACTGGTGCATTTCTCCCTAGAGGCCTGATAGGGTCACCAGTAACCATCATGCATCTGCAGGTTTAAGTTTCCTCTCCCACACTGTGAGCAGGGGCTCAGGAACGAAGGGCCACTTGTTACCTCCTTCTTCTGTGACGAGGTCCCTCTCTTTGCTCTCATTGTGGGCTCCAATTCTCACTTCAGTTCCTCGCTGTGTCCCAGGAACCTACTTCCCTCCTTCTCTTCCTCATGTTGCTATATTCCAGTGTCTGGACTCCAAATCTTGGGGAGGCTCTTTCTCTGCTGCTCAGCACTCCGTCATCTTCCCAGAAGTCCAGAACCAGCTCTCTGAGTCATTGATTGTTTTCAATGTTTTAATGTCTTGGTTTAATGAATTTTACCTCTGATAATTTGTAATTTCTTTCTTTGTACTAGCTTTGGATTTAAGTTGTTCTGGTTTTTCTAGGATCTTAAATTGCACCACTAGGTTATTTTTTTGGGTATACTCTATTTTTCTGATGTGGGCATTCACAGCTATAAACTTTTGTCCTAGGACTGCTTTCACTGTGTTGCAGAGATTCTGGTACATCATACTGGCATTATTGTTTGATTCTATGAGTTGTCTAATTTATTCCTTGATTTCTTTTGTGACTCATTGATTATTCAAGATTGTATTGCTTAATTTTCACACGTTTATGTAATTTCTGTGTTTTATTTTGCCATTGATTTCTAGTTTTATTATTATGTTGTCTGATGATAAACATGGGACAATTTAATTTTTTTGCATTTACTTAAGCTTGCTTTACTGGGTAGCATGTGGTCTATTTTGGAAAAAGTTTCTTATGCTACTGAGGAGAATAATTGTATTCTGCTGTTGTTTGATGAAATACTTTGTAGATATCTCTTTAATCCATTCATCTGAAGGTTTGGTTCAACTCTTCTATTTCTTTATTATTATTATTATTATTATTTTGTCTAGCGATCTATTTGTGACAGAGGGGTATTGCTGCCCCCCACAATAAATGTCTTGAAGTTTATCTCAGTTTTTATATTTGGTGGTGTTTCTTTTATGATATTAGTTGTGCCAGCATTCAGTGCATATATGCTTATTGTTTTTATCTCTTCCTTTTAAATTGTTCCGTTAACCAATATGCAGTGACTTTCTTTGCCTCTTGCATGCAGTTTTGGCTTGATGTTCTGCTTTGTTTGAAAATAAATAGCTACTTCCATTTGTTTTGGATTCCTGTTGCAGGGATATTTTCAATCTTTTGATTTTTAGTCTGTGAGTTTCTTTGTGAATAAATGTGTTTGTTGTTTAGAACATACCATTAGATATTGTTTCTTGATCCATTCTGCCAATATTTCTGTCCTTTGATTGGGGAATTGAGACCATTCCTACTGAGAATTATTACTGACAGTTTTGACTTAATCCTGTAATGGCATGATTTCCATTTTGATGATTATCCCCCCCCATCCTGCTTAATGGCTTACCCCACCTGGTGTATTTATTCTATTAGACATTTTGACATTGTTAGCTTCACTGTCTCTAGGATATACTTGAGAATTTTTTGGAGTTCTGGTTTGGTGGTCATGAACTTCTAAAGGTGTCCTTTTCATGGAAGGATCTTATTTCCCCATTAATTTTGAGAGATAATTTTGCAGGATATTTCAGCCTAGGTTGGAATTTGATTTCCTTTAGGGCTTGAAACTCTTCACTAGCTCTTCTGGCTTTTTTAAGGCTTGTATTTAGAACTATGCTGTAATTCTTATAGGTTTACCTTTATAAGTGGTTAATTGCTTTTCTCTAACCACTTTTAGGATTGTTTCCTTCTTTTGGAATTTTGACTGTGATGTGTTATGTAGAGATCCCTTTACAAATGTGGCTATTTGTGGTTCTGTATGCTTCACACAGCTGAATGTTAAATTTTATCTGCATATTTGGAAAGTTTTCTACTATTATTTCTATAAATAGTTTTTTTTACGCTATTTGTGCTATCTTCTGATATTTCCCTAATTCCAATTAATCTTACTTTAGTCTTCTTCTTGTCGTTTAGCAGCTGCTGGTTAAATTGTTCATGTGCTCTTGTTATATCTCTAAATAATTGGTTCACAACATCAGCCTTAGTTCTGTCTTTTAGTTCTGATACTTCGTTCTCATATTGGTCACTTCTGCTGCCTGTGTTTCACTAGAATTTTAACCTGGATTTCTGTTTGGTACCTTTTCATGAACTCTGATTCTTTGCTAAACTGGTCATTCATGCTTTGTATCACTTTGTGTAGCTCAGTTAGATTTCGATTAGTGTCTTCTCTAAACTCACTGATAGTTTTGTTACATTCTTTGTCCGTTTAGTCATATCTTCTCAGAGCTCACTGAGCACCTAATTGATCTGATGTTTAAACAATTCTCTTCTTTTATCACTTTGGATAATTCAGCATGGTGTTTTTGATTTCCTTTCCCTTGGTGCTCCATGGATTGCCTTGTGGGAACTGGGAGTTTAAGATATTTTGTTTGCCTGATTTTCTTACGTTTGTGTGTGTGTGCATGTGCATGTGTGTGTGTGTGTGTTAAGATCTGTAAGTTGATTATATTGGAAAGAATTTGTTGCATGTATGGAGATCCCTTTAACTAGTATCTGATTTTCAGTGTTGCACTAGGGCATGGTGAACATTGGGCTTTTGCCTTTGTTTCAAGATTCAGCCACCTCCCTTAATTTTGGATAGGAGGCTACAGTGTAACTGGCCTAGTACCTAGTTCTTCAGGAATGGGCTGCAGTACTGTTAATGACACAAAAGCATTCCAGATATTGGCATACAGGGAAAACCAGTTAATATCAACAACTATGTCACCCTGGCAATAACAATGAAATTAGCAGAGTAAAGTGTCAAAGATGAACTGGATATTGCCATACCCTAAAACCTAGTAATATAACACCCTTAACTATCGAAAAGAGATCTATAATTTTAGTGCAAGCATTAAGACAAACCAAATACTGACATGGTGTAAATATCTACTAAATACAACAGCTATACCTCCTTTAACAACAGGAAAATGTTTAGTAGTAAGAGCACAGAGTTAACAGTCTAAAGATTAATAAAGTCCAGTGGAACTGAGAGAACTAGAAAAGTGAAATTTGAAAAATTAATCAGTGGATGATGAGAAAGAGGGCAGAAAAGTGAGATAAAGAATTCCATTATGTAATAAAAGGAAATTAATAGAATTAGATAAAGGAAACAGATAAGAAAAAGAAGAAAAAAACAGAGCAAGATAAAGGAATAAAAGATAAATGTGAAGGAAACAAATTAGCCATGAGAAGGAGAGAAAGAGAACCTACTCTCCAAATCAGTGAAGGGAAAAAGAAAAAAAGTAAAAAAATTCCTCTGTACTTTTGAGTGCATACCTTCTTTCCAGGTTGCACAGTCCAGTAAGTCACGGTTTTCTCTGCATAGCTTTATGGCCTGTGGGTTTGTGAGGTGTCCCTTTCCCCTACTTTAAAGATTCCTCTGTCTGTACACCTATGTTATGGTTTATATCTTCGGTAGATGTCCTAAATCACCATGTGTTCACAGGTGGGACTTTTGGGAAGTGACTGGATCGTGGGTGATTGATACTAGATTATGGGTTTGTGATGACTCTATGAGTCTGCTGATCGGTTTAGCGTAGCTCTGGAAGTGGGTAATGGGAAGGCCTAATCTGGGTGTGGCTTGTAGCCTGAATGAAATAAAAAGGGAAAAAGAGGCTCACTGCCTCCTGCTTCCTCCCTGCCATACCATGGGCTCTTTCTTCTCTGCAGTGCCCCTCTACTATGCTGTCCTGCCTTGGATCCAGCTGACTATGGATTGAAACCTACAAAATGTGAACTCAAATAACCCTTTTCTCCTTTAACTTTGGGTACTGGATATTTTGTTCCAGTGATGAGAAACTAATTAAGACCATCCCAGACTGTGGAAACTATCCAAGCCAAGGCATAGCCTTCCTTATGTTGGATGATAACGAAAGCAATCAGAACCCTGCTTTATGCTGGAGGTAGGCAGCATGGCAGGAGTTTAAGTAGACCACTAGATTCAATGCCAGCATTTTCAGACCCAGCTGCTTCTCTAAGCCATACTCACAGGGCCTGGCTTCTCAACACAGAGGGCAGGGTTCCAGGTTCTTCCAACCCTGAGTTTGAACTTCTCAGGGGTTCTCTAGCACACATCCTCTCCATATGTGTCTCTTGTGATGGTCTCTCTCTCCTAGTCACTGTGCTGACTGGAGACTCAGTTCTGTGGGTCAGTCTTACAATAATCCTTCCCCAAGTGGCTCTTGATTAAACTCTTTTCCATAGGGTGGGCACTGCACTGAATTTCTTTTCCACTTGTAGCCTGCCATAAAGAAGTACTTTTAGAGTATAACCTTGTGCTGTTTTTGTAGCTTGCAATAGCCATAGGCTTCTCTTGGGATTAGTGCTGCTGGTTTGTTCAATTATTTTTCCACTAGTCAGAGACCTGTCAATAATCTGGGATTTGCCTTCTCTCCCGGGGGCTTATCCATGATCAGATTGGTCATTTGGTTGGCATCTCTGCTGTTCCATGCTGAGGGGCAACAAATTGCAGAGTGGACTCAATTGGGGGCTGACTGTGGCCAGGGGATGAGATCCAAGGGTATGGAGTGGGCTGGGTGTGCATGTGGCTTCTAATGTTACATAATTTTAAATTTTACATCATAGTATTTAAGTTATGGAATATGGAGACAAGTAAAGGTCACTCAAGGACCTTACCTTCTGTGGAACTGGTTACCGAGAAGGTCGGATACAGGTTGTATTCAGAATATGGTGTCATGTTAGGTGATGCTATGACTTCGTTATCTTTGTATGGAGTTTAAGGAGATGCAAATGGGCCCCAAAATAATGTGGGTGGTCTCATGATGACTATCTTTACATGTCAGTTTGGCTGGGGGATGGAATACTTTTGTATCTGGTCGAACATCATTCCGTGCATTTTCGTGAGATATCTGACCTGAGATTAATATTTGAACCACTGGACTGGGCAAACAGGTTGCCTTTCATAATGTTGATAGTCTTCATCCAATCAGTTGAGGGACTGAACAAAGTAGAAAGGATGATTCTCTCCTGAGTAAGAGAGTGGTTCTTATCTAATGACATTTGAACTGGAATGTTAAGTCTTTTTCTACCTATAAACTGGAATTGCAATAGTGACTCTTTCTGGGATTCCAGGTTAACTATCTCCAACTGAAACCATGTTATCATCTCCCCATGTCCTTAGCTTGCCAACTTACTCTGAGTATCCTGGGATATGTAAGCCTCCATAATCATGTGAGTCAAATCATATATAATCTGGTATATATATATATATATATATATATATATATATATATCAGGGATCTATGTGTAGTGGTTTGGTTTACTAAAACATTTGTTTGTGAACACTTTGGTTTGCAAACAGAAGCATTTGGAAAAATTTTGTTTTTGTTTACAAATTTTGCATTGGGAGACAAACACAACTGCAACCATCTTTCTCACATAAACACAAACATGGCCATCTTTTCCAAAATCGTAGAACAGATTACATTAATTTTTTCTAGGGGAGTTCTGTTTCTCTGGAGAACCCTAACCATGACAAGAAGATACTAGATTATGCTTTTATTCACCTCTTCCACTACAAGAAAATAGTATTTTACCAATAATAATTAAAATGTTTTATAAAATATTTAAAGAAATACAATAAATACGAACAAAAATCAGAAGGACACACAGTTTCCATATGTTAGAATTAATAACTATGTTACTTATAGTGAAGGGTTAGGAAAAATATGAGAATGATGAAGTATAAGGATATGACAGTTATGTCCATAAAAATATCTGGGTGTTATATATTCTCTCCTAGTCCCAGGTTTGTTTTGTGTTGTGTTATAATTGATTGGGAATATATTGCTTTTTAGAATATCAAGCAATTTTTAGTATGTACCTACAAACTGTTTTCTTTTTATAACT